>MU825880.1:2276356-2296235 GCA_029204205.1 Desmophyllum pertusum
CCCTTTCACTCCGGAAGGGCATATAAGCGCGCTTTTGGGGTCTCACACATCAAAGCCATTGTGACGTCATCAATCAACACATGACAAGACACGCATCTGATGCAGAAAGGATGGATCGTTGTAACCGTGCATTCATTTTGGAAATCTAACAAATTCTTCCAGAGTTATGCTGGAAAAAACTTGTTCAATTTTTGTTGAAAAATCAGTGGCAAATTTGGCTCTCACACCCGACATACTTCCAGGTTCATTTTTCAGCTCCCTTGAAAGGTTGGGTCAAAACCTTTCCAGCTGATAGGAAGTGTATCAAGCGCCGAAGATAGCAAGAAAAGAAAGGGGAAGTAAAAGGAAAGGAAAAGAAAGAAGGAAAAAATCAGAAGGGAAAACTTTTTTTTGTCTTTTTTTTGGCTATGCACTGTGACCAACGATAAAATTGAACGGTTTTGCCCAAAAACCTTTTTAACATCTTTCCCTAGTTCTCCAAATGGCATTTTTAGCAAAGATTAGCCAAATTCGGGATGACAGCACCAAGAAAACGGGTTCCGTGACCCAAAAATGCGTTTTCAGTGCGAATTCTGGAAGTGAAAGGGTTAAATAAGGTATCAGGTAAATAATCTGCCTTACTTACACCAAAGGAAACTCGTCGAAATACAATCTAAAAAATGAATTATCCTCACTACTGAGCAGTTTTACTCACAGTGTCTTTAGCGCGGTCAGGTTAGCAAAGATCTTTGGTGGTAAATCCTTAATTTGATTACTGGGCAAAATCCTACAATTTGGAAAGAAATAGCAAGGTGCTTAGAGAAAATATAGTATCAATGGTTCTCTCACAAGCGATGTTTGTGTTTCTATATCGAAAATTAATCCTGAAATTGAGCAATAATTAATTACTATAGGTAGCACTCGTAATACCGTGGCAATATTACTGGTTTAGTATTTAAAGCTTGTACTATGTTTATAAATTAATAATCATTTCTGAAGAAATATCACTTGCATTTGTACGATTTAATAACTTTCAGAAGATTGTCACTTTGTTCATGCTAAAAAATAATAATATGACGCTCTTTTGCATGTTTTTTCAATGCTGGATTACTTTGTTATTGTTATTGTTTGAAATGAGAAGAAATGTTAAGAAAGACGGGATTGATTATACAGTTTTCCTGCATCCGATCTCTTTGTTTGTTCGTTTGTTTGTTTGTTTGTTTGTTTGTTTTTGTTTGTTTGTTTGTTTATCTGTTTGTTGTTTTCTTTGAGATCAACTTACAACTTTGTGAGTTTTGTCAGACTACTAAAAAGTCCCTGGGGTAACATCTGCAGTTGATTATTAGACACATCCCTGGAAAGAATAATCAAAGTAGACTGAACAATGCTGGAGAATGAGAGCTAAAAAATCTGAGAAATGTTTAATGGCAGAAAGTAGTTTAAGAAAAAACTGGCTTATGCATGATTACGTCAGTTGCTCAAACTTCACCACCAATCCTTGTCTACGGAAGATTCTTCCAAACATCTACAACATGCAGTCGATTATTGGCTAGTTGAAGGTTTCTATTTTATTGCATGTAACAAAATTACTTGTATATATTTTACCACATAATTAACTCATTTTTTTCTCCACAAAAAAGCATTTGCTGCAGACGAATACATGTATATCAGAGACTAACAGTAAAGTGGAATATTAGTCAACATTATGTTATGAGCTAAAACAAAACTACCCGGGAGGTTGCACGGGATCATGTGGTCGCTTTTTGGAATTAACCCATGCTTTAGGGGATACAATGTTGGCCGATGAGTGCAATAAGAGAGGAATCTATAGTTATATATTAAGTTGAAGCCAAGTAAAATTCATCTAATAACCAGTTGGGCAAATACCTTAATATTAAAAAAAAACTAAGTACTAACAGTTCATCTAAGCTGATCAAATCCTTAAAGAGATTTAGAGGTAGCTCCCTGATGTTGTTGTCCTGCAACCATCTGCGTTCAGGTTAGAAAAATATCATTTTAAAATCGAATGCAATCTTGCGTGACTTGCGCAGTTTTGAAGCTCTAACAATAACAAAAACTTTAGCGCATGTTCACTCCCATCGTACCCCTTTAATTAATTTGTTCCGTGCTCATTTAAGCGCCGTTTTCCCTAGGAAACAACACTGAATGTAGGTGGGGAATCAAGTGGGGGCAGGGGGAGGTGCAGCTTTATTATATTGCTTTGTTCTTTTAAAATAAATTCAAATTTCTAAATGTAAATAAAGGTTTTGTAAGTAACGTTTTCTTCACTCACAATGTCTTTAAGTTCCTCAAGCCATGGAACAGAGTCTCCTCTAACTCCTCCAGCTTGTTGTTGTGCAACGCTCTGTGTCATTAGCAAAGATACGAGTCAGTGATTTACATTCACTTAATCATAGTTGCTTAAAGTTCTTTCTATAAATTAAATCACCAATATGTTTTTTTATAATTATGCAACTAAAACTAAGATGCAGTGGAAGCTCTCGCCTTAGGACCACCCCACTTTTTGACTGAACAAGAGTTCAGTCAATCACTTACATAAGAATTGGGTTTAGTTTACAAAAAACCCTACGTCGGCCGTGTTTATCAGTGTACTGCGAACAGGAGTCAAAACGAAATTGTAATGACAAAGTTCATTACTACGACCACACCAAGTTCTTACTTTTATCCTTACTTTTTCCCTTCCTTTCTAAAGACGAAATTGTAAGCCCAGTCCCGGCGTGTTTTTTTTATATATTACCTATTGTAAGTTTTTGTTCACCCTTTTTAACTTTCAACTCTTTGTAAACACATTGTAATTCATTTTAGTGCGATGATGTGATCAATAAACAACATTATTATTATTATTATTACTATATCATTTGTCTTTAAAGGGAATCTCGGCTGAAAAACAGTTTTAGCTCCAGCGTATACTTAACTAGTCTTGGGGTTTTCAGTCGATATTTCCGTAACTGGTTCGAATGCGATGTGTACGGTTATCCCGCGCGCCGCCATGTTTCATTATGGTAATTTTATGACGTCATTGCGTGGTCGGAGACTTTAATTTGGAGTCTACGGAAGAATATTTCGCGGTTATTGACCCGGAATATGCATTAGATGCACGTACATATCTCTAATTTCACGCAATGCTGACTTAAGCTGACGTATTGAAAACTAAAAGTGAATTAAAGTGGCAAAAGACTACTGGTATACGTAGGATCTGTGAAAGATTTAATCAGCCAAAAATAGAAATACAAATAAAGTAAGCAAGGCTGATACCACGTAGAACACTTAACGCGACAACGACATTTTTTTTTTTTTTCATGATTACTTTTCTTTTATTGACAGTAGCATGATCTATTTACAATACAAAATTTAGTTTAAGTTCGACTTATTAACATATTTTATAATTACGTAGTACTGTGATATGTAACCATGAATTTTAACACTACGGGTAAAACATAAACATACATTGAAGAGACTGCATATGCAGCGAGAACAAAATAAAACGAGCAAAAAAACAATTAAATAATAATGAAAAGATAATACAAAGAAATTAAATAGCAAGGACAATTAAAGTGCAGCGGCCCAATTATTGAGAAATGTGTCTAAAGTATTATTTTCGTTTGCTATTGTGCGTAAGATATCTAGTTTGTTTTTTAGTCGTAAAAGGAAACTTTCAAAACTCAGCGTGCCATTGCATGTACTTGTAGCGAAAATGTGGTATAGCGATGTTTCTCGTTACGTCACCTATTGTTATTAATGTGCCAACCAGAGAACTATTGGCTGTTGAAACAAAGAGTTCTTTTGTTTAATGGTTGGCAAATTTGAATAACAAAACAAATGTGACGTAATGTTGATCAACAGTGAACACTCCTATTTAGCGATGACGAGAATGTAATTGAGCATTTTCTTATTGTTTTTTTCTTTATGCCAACCGTATAGAAT
This sequence comes from Desmophyllum pertusum, assembly GCA_029204205.1. Taxonomy (NCBI): domain Eukaryota; kingdom Metazoa; phylum Cnidaria; class Anthozoa; order Scleractinia; family Caryophylliidae; genus Desmophyllum; species Desmophyllum pertusum. The sequence goes on from MU825880.1 coordinate 2,280,281, forward strand.
CACACTCTCGTGCAGTGTTATTTGTTCTTTAAAGGTTTCGTGCCACCAATTTATAAACTGGTTCCAAAAACGTGACGATTCATTACAGTAACATAACATGTGTGCTAAAGTTTGAGGTTCGCAACTGCGGAAGAATATTTCGCGGTTATTGACCCGGAATATGCATTAGATGCACGTACATATCTCTAATTTCACGCAATGCTGACTTAAGCTGACGTATTGAAAACTAAAAGTGAATTAAAGTGGCAAAAGACTACTGGTATACGTAGGATCTGTGAAAGATTTAATCAGCCAAAAATAGAAATACAAATAAAGTAAGCAAGGCTGATACCACGTAGAACACTTAACGCGACAACGACATGATAGAGTCCAAACTGAAAGCCAAAATGCAACGCACGACCACGCAATTACGTCATAATCTCCCATCAAACTTTGCGAAAACAAACATGGCTGCGCGCGAGAAATTTGAAAGTAGAAAAGGCAGAAACAAATCGCCTCTTCAAACCCCTAAACCAGTTTTACACAAACACCAACTTATGACTTAGAGCAAAACTGTTTATCAGTCGAGATTCCCTTTAAAGTGCCCCTAAAATTTTTTTTTCTCATCTGAATCTAAACATCACTCAAGGAACTTCTGCGAAAAAAAATTGCGATTTGCAGAAAACGCAAATTTTTAATGAATTTTATAAAACGTTCAAATTTGCCGCCATTTTGGATCACCATTTGCCCTAGTCTCCTCTCGGTCCTTCTCGGTTCACAAAGGATCAGTGACGTAGATTAAGGAACACGTGACTTCAGACAAAGGAACTGTGACGTAGATTAATGAACACGTGACTTCAAAACAAAGGAATTGTGACGTAGATTAAGGAACATGTGAGCCCGTCGGCCTTCTAACAGCGGGACGGGTATACCGCAACAAAAAATAGGATTTTGAAGATTTGAAATATTCATAAAAAATTCGCGTTTCCTGCAAACTGCAAAATTGTTTCGCAGAAGTTCCTTGGGTGATGTTTAGATTCAGACGAGAAAGTAAAAAAATGGTTAGGGGCACTTTAACAGTTTTGTTATTCATGTAAATGACCTGAAATACGCTATTTATTTCTCTGGAAAAAAAACATTTAAGTGGTAAGATTTTAAGCAGCTTCAAACGCTAACCAAAGTCTGCTACAACAAACGATGCGTAAAGGAACAAAGAATCAGTCAAAACTAGTCTTGGTTCTAACAACATAACAAAAAACGTTCTACTTACAGCCCCAAAAGCTTTGTATTTTTCTTGAAAATATCAGGAGGCAGGTATTGCAATTGATTATGATTCAGAGACCTACGTAAAAAATATGGTTAAGCTAAGAATAAGATGATATTGGCTGGTTAGGCGGTATTGCTATGCTGCCAAGTGCACATACACTGACAGAATGCATAAATTTGAAAAGAAGAAAACTTGAAAAGTGTTATGCGATAATTAAAAGTGTTCGCAGGGATCAAACATTTTCACTTCCTTGTTGTTTGAGCAAGTTTTTTTTTTTAATGCCAGGTTGCTTTTTATTTGTAGAGAATTTTCTGATGCTTTTTCATACCAAGAAGTGTATAAAAAAAATCGGCGTTTTACTATACAGCCATGCAAATATTGTGATATATTATTTAATCTACTGAAAAGAAAGAAACTTGAAAAGTGTTACTATAATATTTGAAATTGTTCGAAAGGGAACAAGCATTATTTGTTGTTTGAGTTTTATTTTTGTCCATTTCTCTGATGCTCATTTATACTATAAGAAGTGAAAATAAGTCGGATTTTTACCATACAGCTGTACTACATTTATTTCATCCGCCGTTTTAGTCATTTTCAACTCTTTAGATTTTACCGCTTCATGTAGTTACCGCTCAGGCAAAAGGCTTCATTAATCTCTAAAAAAAGTTGAATTTAAAGGCGTGGAAATCTTCAATCTCACTTTCAAAAGAACGTCTGTTTCATTTGGCTTTTCAGACTTGAAAGCACACTAAAACCATGGGTACTTGGTTTCAATTTGCGATGCAAATAGTACTAGTAATAGTCACGTAGGATGCAATATTGCGCAAATGCCTTGTTTAAAAGTCATAATCACGCACCAAATACCTCACATCGATATCCAATGAGAGGTACGAGAATTGTCGGTGCTATGATTCTATACTTATTAGTTTATTTACTCATGTAATTCGCATCGTAAATGTTAGTTAACGGCACGGTTCTTTTACATACAGCAATTGTAACTTGACCAAGTCAGCGAATAAATTATCAGGCAGCTCCTTGAGGTTGTTGTTGTCCAAAAATCTGTTGTAGGAAGTTCATAAAAATTAAATTAAATACAATGTACATTAATTGTTAACAAAGGTAACAGTTATTTTACATTCTTTTAAGGTTTCGATTGAAGATAAATCGTTGAATTTCTACATACAGCTTCTTCAGCTTGGTATTGTTGCTGAAAACTGCCGAAGATAACTTCATTATTTGGTTCTTGGATAAGACTCTACCAAAGAAATAGTTTCGTCATAAATATATGCATATGTATGCTCAAAATTATCTCTTTTTGATAAAAGTAGAATATCTGAGTGTCATGCAGATTTCAAGAAAATGATAAAGTAATAGTATTAGCTTTTAAGATCCTTATGACATTTAAATATTGAATACGAGTAGTTGACATATTGACATTGAAAGGGCTTGTCACTGACTCTTTTCGTTGTTTTAAAGACGTTTCGCCTAGTTATTAAGCTTTCATCAGTAATAAATTAAAGATGAGACCGTTGTCACACGTTAATTGAAAAAACATAGCGCGAGTCTTGTGCACGTTGGTGGGATGTAGTTTTCTGGCATTATGATGTGATCGTTCCCAGCGTTTGGGTCTGTCGTAGAGTGCCAGGCTTCAAGAAAGAGTCGCTTGTAGTAATTGGCCTCACGTCCAACAACGTTAACGTTCAAAATCCATGTGATGGTTTAATTTTTGGACATGGCCAGCAACTTTAGAGCCACGGTGGTCAAAACTTTAAACTTCCTTTCTATGTTTCATAATACGAGTCTTTAATGGTCTTTCTGTTTGGCCATGGTATACAAAATTGCACTGTGTGCAACTAGATACTGATTTTGTATACTATGCCCAATTTTCGACGGAGGGTCAGAATCGTCTTGCTCTTTAGGGCGTGGAAAAAGGCTGTTGATGGTTACTTGTGGTATGTACGACACCCCGACCTAGCTGTTATTGTTTCAAAACGCGACCAATTCTTTCAGAAATGCCCTGTACATATGGAAGCACTGCAAAAACATTAGTATTCACATCGGTTTTCACAATCTCTCGCGCTTTGACTCGTTGCGTTTCTTCTCGTTTTCCTTTGTTTTTTGATGGAATGTTTTTAGCCCTTATAATATCACAGCTGACAGTAGCAACGTGTTGACCACGGATCTTTTGTGACACGAAGGAAAGGAAACCGAGATAGCCGTCTGTATGTGCTTAAAAACTAGCCGAAACGTCTTTAAAACAATGAAAAGAGTCAGTGACAAACCCTTTCAATGTCAATATCCTTATGACATCTTCAAATAGGTTAGTTACCCCATTGTTAAAATAAATGCAAAAATTTACCCCATGGCTGAAACCTTTGCTAGTATCAAATTCATTACCGATAAGTATAGGGGATTACTGAACATTTTGAATCTTAAAACAATGGCTAAATCCAATGTGAAATGTGTACATCCTGCCTTTTTCCCTCTTGTTCTTGTTATCCTATCTTGATAGGATCGATTGAAATAAGCTATGTCCCGATATATCAAGCCATTCCTGTGATGTGCTAAATTGACTCCAAATCAAAGAAAACCCAAGAAAAACACTAAATAGCTAAAATTAAACCATGGTTACAATTTGAGAGGATTGAAATGGATTACGAACAATGAACTTGACAAATTTAGTCTACATTTTTAAGATGAGTTATCCATGCCGTTAGTACCTTTAATATTATTTTGGAGCACACAAAGAGTGCTACTTACAGTTCCCACAGCTGGGTGTTGTGAGTGAAAACTCCAGAAGGCAAGTGCTTTATGTAGTTGTTGTTCAATTGACTGTGAAGAAGTAATCACTAGATAAGTTTAATACTGTGAATGATGCAAAATATATATTCTGCATCAATATAGTCAATCAATCAATCAATCAATCAATCAAACATTTATTCATTCATTCATTCATTTTATCATGCGTTTATACAAAATACAAACGCGACACAAAAAGAATAGAAAACAAAATACAAAACAAATATGCGTTTTGCACTGGGAAGCCATTCAAAAAAGTTCAAAAGAAGGAAAACTGAAGCTGCTATAATGGCGCGCAGAAAGCAAACTATAGTTTTTTTTCAGATATTAATAACGTTACCAAATAAAGTAGTACGCATAGTAGTTAATTTGTTCGTTAGGGTCTGAGCTTTGGCAAACATGAAAAGCGCGCGTAATATATATATATATATTGTTTATTTCATAAAAAAATATATCGCTACATTAAAATAATAGTACGATTTGATTTTAAGATTCTTGCGACATCTTTATATACCTACAATTCCAGCCAAAAACATTGAAACGCGTCCCTACACACAATGTTGCTAGATCCGCTAAATTGTTTAAATCAATGCATATCAACACATTGTAAAGGGGAGCGGATTTCTGTCCGAGATTATAGGTCAAGAAGGCTATGAATCCAAACAGCTACTATAGAAACACAATAATAGCATTTAACTTTAAGGCCATTTCATATCTTTATGGATGAATTAACTCTTCCTTAAAATGTTTGAGTCTAAGCACTTCTCTCGTCTCCTTAAAAATTCCCGCGTGCTTATATAACTCAACAATGCACGAGGGGCAAGTTTACTATTTCCTTTATAAAATGTTCATGGAATTGCGCGCGCTCACTGACTTGTGAATGATGCACGCTTGAGGTCTAGAAAGCTGCCAGTGGATGTACGAGCAGCAGGCGAGTTTATTCAGCTGGTTTTCTAGACCTCAAAGGTTCATAATTAGAAAACCATATTCTATTTGGTAAATAATGCACTCCAAGAAAATGGTCTCAGAAAAAAATATTGTTTTAGTCATAACAGAAGCCAAAACACTCTCGTTTTACATAAAAGCGAAATAGCAGTGCGCGAATTTGTTTTGTTTTTGAACGTCAATTGTCAATGAATAATCTGCTGAAATATTGGAAACTAGAAGCCGACAAAATTACGACCGGAAAAGTTGAAAATAGATTTGTCAAACTCTAAGAAACTTTTTAAAAATCTCAAGAGAAACCTTAAAATGGAAATTTTCGTTGAAGCAAGTTCGACTCTATTTTCTAACCAAATAGAACATGGTTTTCTTATGTCCTATAAGAAAATGATGCACTTTTGAGGTCTAGAAAACTAGCTAAATGTACTCGCCTGCCTCGTGCATCCACTAGCTGTTTTTCTAGACCTCAAAGGCGCATCGTTTTCTTATAGAACATAGAAAACCATTTTATATTAGGTAATTATATAATTCACTGTGTAAAACTCGCGCCGTGATTGGTTTAGAACTGTTATATATTAGAGTACATACGCACGAATGACGTCACGAAGCGGGAAAACGCGCGGGCGCCCTGCCTGCTCCAACAAATCCTTCGCTCAAAACAGAGAACTATTTTCGTAAAACTGGAAATATTCCGTAGGAAATTCAATGTAGTTCAATTGATACGAATTTTAAATCGGCTGTTCAAGCTTGGCTAGAACTTGGAGGAAAATATGATGGACTTTTAGCTCATTGTGAACTGAATCCGAGAAATTTAGCGAGATTATCGTTCGCCGTGAAGCGACTTGCAACGGGATTTGGACTGGAATAATTCAGATTGTTTCTCCTCATATCGGGACGGAATAGAGATTATTCTCTAAATATTTGCTTTTCAAAACATTTGCTGAGTTGAGCTGTAGTTTATTTTAAGCCGTTTAGTTTTCATAAAGTTTTATTTGAGTGCATGAAAACACTGTGGCCTAAACTCGATGTTTGTTGACATAATTTTTATAGGCTTAATCAAGTGAAAATCTGAAGCGAATATCTCCAAAATTATATAAAACAAATAGATTCCATGTTGCCGTGGGTCTGTTCAGTAATAGATCACAGAAGACGTCAAAATGTGGTAAGAACATCAGTGACCAACTCGCCGCAGCTGCTCGTTGGCCACTTTTTAGTTCTTACCACATTTTGACGTCATCTGTGATCTATTACTGAACAGACGCACGGTAACATGGAATATATTTGTTAAATAATGAACTCGAATTAACCAATCAGAGCGCGCGTTATATGAACACTTGAAAATTTTATACTACAAATTAAAGTAGTACGCAGAGTATTTGTTTGGTATTTCAGCTGCAGTGGCAAACATCACGAGAAAAGGTTTGTTAACATGATCCCTACCTATTTTCATATCCGAGTTACCCGCGAAATTTAAACAAAAGCTAGGTGATTGGAATCAGCAAGGGACAGTATTAGACTTCCAGCATTGGAAACTGATCCATGAAAATATCAAAAGTGATAAGGATGTGACATTCGCGCACAATACTGAATTTCTTGGTAAATAAGGGTTGACAAATAATAGATCCCGACTACAGGTTCACCGCCGTATTGATGTTAAGTAAAAATGTGTCGACGCCCAATAATTTATAGTAAATGAGGTCTGAGTATCCAAACAAAAAACTACCGACGAAATGTTGCAACCTATTCAGGAATAGGGAGTCATAAAACCTGGCCGGATGGGCGCCATCTAGCTTGGATATAACCCTCCCGTAGCATGCATGTATAGGTTCGCATCTTTAATTAAATTCACTCTTTCCGTCAGCGTTGTAACACAACCTTAAAACATTTATATTTCATCTGGTTACATATTATAAGTTGTAATTTATCAATACATGAATGCTGGTTGAATATGGCGCGGGAAAATTCTGCCCCCTCCGCTATTCCCAATCTGAATATGATCAGATCGGGTTTTATAGCTGTACTCTTACTTACAGAATTCTTAACTCAGTATTGTTGCTGAATATGGTAGGAGGAAGGTCCTTGTTCGGTAGGGTCTGAGCTGTGTCAAACATGTTTGTTAACATTACCCCTACCCATCTTAATATCCGGGTTAAAGATTCATTATTAAAATCAAAATAATATTATCACTTTTTAAGAGCGTATGCCTGTAATGGTCAAGAATAAAAAATCAGTGGCGAAAATTCAAATTTTTTTTTATTTCGCCTAAACATCCCCTTGGGTGAACTAGTTTAGGGAAAAATATAAAAAAGTTCCAGCGATTTTTTTTTCAGCCGTATTTTAGAAAAGTTTGAAAATTATGCTAATTAGCTGTTTTCGCCTTGCAAAACGGACGAATCATCACGCAACTTTAGGAAGATGGCGAAAGCGTAAAACATTCCCAATGGACGTCAAACTCAGCACACGTATTATAATAGCACTGCACAATATATCCACATAAAAAGGTTTTCGAAATTGTTTTTGAAATCGTTTTTATTGACCTTTTTATACAGGTGTATTTTGAATGGTTTTGCGAGGGGCAAATTGAAGGCTAAGTTTGAGCGGCATAAATGACTTCTGGTACATAACAAATTAAAATAAAAACAACATCAGAGTAAACCTTATTTATTAAATTTATCACCTGAAATATTTGGACGTTGGAAATTAAGTATAATCCCGTCAGTAAAATAAACCGTCATACCATGTTAGCGATTCGAATGTCACGCTAATTACGCTAATTGCGGAGTCCTTTCTAGAAATATATTTTATAAAAGAAAAATAAATATGAAATAACGAGTCGGTACTAGCTGCAACTCTTCTTTGATGCTTTAAAATTATAGTACAGCATTTATATGTAATTTTCTCAGAGTAGCATTGAGTCTTGTATCTCGAAGTCGGCTATTTAACTAAGCCGGAATACTACGAAAGGTCACGAAATCAAATTAAATCAACCCTCGTATGTCGCGCTTTATCAAAAAGCCAAACCTGCCCCAAATGCGTGGCGAATTATTTCTAAATAGTTAAAAGCTCGGCAATTGTGAAACTTTGGATTGTAAAGGAGCTTAAAGGATCGGATCCACCAATAAAGATCAGTATATAGAACTCTAAAAAATAAATACCTTCAACTGTGAAATACAAATGTGGGAGTTATCAAATTACTGCTTGTGTTTTGAATAAATTACCACCAACAATTACCCACGGTTTATCCTTGCACTCAACAAATTCTCAAATAGACCGTAAATGAAATGGGGGAAAAAAGCTTTCTGTAACTAAAACGAGCACAATTTATTTTGATCGTCAACAAACGAATTTAAAATAATTAATCATCCACGACTCACTCAGTCCCAAAGTGAGTCCGAGCTTACCTTCAAGTAACGCATCTTATAGTCACGCAATTTCAAAAACGTTTGATAAAGATTCTAATTCGGCTCTGGTTAGGGGCGGACCATTAGATATCCCGGGAGGGGGGTGACAATTACCAAAAAAAAATTCCTGCAAAGGAAAATTGTCTAAAAAAAATATCCTGCAAGCAGCTGACCATCAAAAAAAAATTCCTGCAAGCAAACTGGAACATATGTATAAAGAAGATCTGTGAAAAAAAAATTCGTGCAGAGCTTGCTCTCCTAAAAAAAAAAATCCTGCAGACAACTCAGGCTGGAAAAAAATATCATATACTGGAATTTTTTTACCCCCCCCTCCCGGGATATCTAATGGTCCGCCCCTTAGTTCCCTTCTAGTATATCGAGACACTCGACCATTGTTTACACATCCACGTGTTCAATTTGGAGCGTTTGAAGAATTTTGAAGCAAAATCTAACAGACTACAAACGAGTATTCTACTAAGGGAGGCCCAGGGGAATATGTGGCTGAGATTTAGAAGAGTCAGTACCTTAACCTGAACGAGAGGATATTACCAAGAATTAGCCCTAACAGTAACGGATAATTTTTTGTTGGTATGCATAAGGTCCAAATGGCTGAAAATTCCTCCACACGAAAACAAAAAACCTTTCTTCACACCTCTCTCCCCCCCCCCCCCCCCCCCCCACCCCCGCCATCCTCTGCGGCATAAATAGCGTGCGCAGAAAGGATGCGCACAAAAAAATTAGCGCGAACGTCCTTAAAACAATATTTCTAATTTATATTGGTTGGGCCACCTGAACCACCATAACATTTATGTATCTATCATGTCTATGTACTGATAGTATTTTCAGAAGTATTTTCCTACTGTTCGGCTGATGGGTCAGTCATGCAGGGAACTGGCAGGTGCATTGACTAACAGCTTCCTTTAGTAAGGCAATGTAGGGCACTTTACGTCGAATTGGTTTTAAAGGCACATCTAATTCTAAGTTCTGGCAAATACACTGCAGCAGAGCCAGCTTCAGGTCATTCAATGTGTCATTCTTAACCATAGTACAGATATCGTACTGATTGTACACTATTGGATGCTGAAGTGTGATGGATTCGATGGCCAAATCCCTTGCAATGGTAAAGTTGACTTCTTCTTCACTAGCCTGGATATCAGGATCATTGGGAAGTTGCTGGCGAACCTTAGCAGCAAGGCGCGAGAAATAAGAGGTGATCTGCTGTGCCGTCAGAAACTCAGAAACTTTAAAAAGTCGAACACCATCGGTTCCTTGGGCACGTCTCATTTCTCTCGCTACTGCATCTCCATCTACTTTTCTACCAGTAGTTTGACCAATGTTGAATTTCACATCAAGGTATGCTTTTTACTTTTCACTAAATCGGTACGCTTTCTTTGTTGACTTGAGCGCCCAGCCTTCCTCGTTACAACGATCACTTTCACCTACCATTGCCACAACTGGCTCGAGACTTGGTATACACCCCACACCCTCCTCTAAAGAGGACTTATATGCAATCTTAGCAAGGTCCATCAAAGACCGCTTCTCCAAAGACTTGGTGCATTTTTCTAAAGAGAGGTGTTTCTCTAAGGCAGAGAGCCTTTGAAAAACTCTCACACACCCGTCTTGAGGGCAGGGAAAAACTGCTGTTGTTGCTTCACCAGGACTCTCTTGGTCACCTTGCACTTCCGTGGCTGCAGGCTTCTCTGTCTTCCATGTATTTGTGCCACGATTTGTGCTGAGAGATTTAAATGCTCCTGCAGAAAATGTTGACCCCATCCAGTTGTAAGTGCTCTCTGAAAATAGAACAATGACGTCATGGTCAACAAAGCATACAAGTACATTATATGGTGATTAGTACAGTACGTTCCTTCCCAGATGAAGATGTTCAGCACATTCCAGAAATAGAAAAAGGCATGCGTGTTAACATAGCATGATGCAAACACGAGATACAGCTTGGGAGAATTAGAAAGTTTGTGTAAACTCACAGTCTCGAGTGTTTGCACTAGGCTAGTGAAACAATATAATAAAGCAGCCGTTTTCTATTTCATTTATGTACTAAAGGCGAACACAATGCAACGATAAGTCGTAACCGTGTTTACATAGCCTGATGCAAAACGACTACTCAGCCAATCAGAGCGTGTGGAAGAACCAAATGTGTATGTAAATTGATAAGAAATGGTTGAATGAATGAATGAATGCAGGAACGAACGAATGAATGAATGAATGAATGAATGAATGAATGCATGCATGTATCTCGTGTTTGCATCATGCTATGTTAACACGCATGCCTTTTTCTATTTCTGGAATGTGCTGAACATCTTCATCTGGGAAGGAACGTACTGTACTAATCACCATATAATGTACTTGTATGCTTTGTTGACCATGACGTCATTGTTCTATTTTCAGAGAGCACTTACAACTGGATGGGGTCAACATTTTCTGCAGGAGCATTTAAATCTCTCAGCACAAATCGTGGCACAAATACATGGAAGACAGAGAAGCCTGCAGCCACGGAAGTGCAAGGTGACCAAGAGAGTCCTGGTGAAGCAACAACAGCAGTTTTTCCCTGCCCTCAAGACGGGTGTGTGAGAGTTTTTCAAAGGCTCTCTGCCTTAGAGAAACACCTCTCTTTAGAAAAATGCACCAAGTCTTTGGAGAAGCGGTCTTTGATGGACCTTGCTAAGATTGCATATAAGTTCCTCTTTAGAGGAGGGTGTGGGGTGTATACCGAGTCTCGAGCCAGTTGTGGCAATGGTAGGTGAAAGTGATCGTTGTAACGAGGAAGGCTGGGCGCTCAAGTCAACAAAGAAAGCGTACCGATTTAGTGAAAAGTAAAAAGCATACCTTGATGTGAAATTCAACATTGGTCAAGCTACTGGTAGAAAAGTAGATGGAGATGCAGTAGCGAGAGAAATGAGACGTGCCCAAGGAACCGATGGTGTTCGACTTTTTAAAGTTTCTGAGTTTCTGACGGCACAGCAGATCACCTCTTATTTCTCGCGCCTTGCTGCTAAGGTTCGCCAGCAACTTCCCAATGATCCTGATATCCAGGCTAGTGAAGAAGAAGTCAACTTTACCATTGCAAGGGATTTGGCCATCGAATCCATCACACTTCAGCATCCAATAGTGTACAATCAGTACGATATCTGTACTATGGTTAAGAATGACACATTGAATGACCTGAAGCTGGCTCTGCTGCAGTGTATTTGCCAGAACTTAGAATTAGATGTGCCTTTAAAACCAATTCGACGTAAAGTGCCCTACATTGCCTTACTAAAGGAAGCTGTTAGTCAATGCACCTGCCAGTTCCCTGCATGACTGACCCATCAGCCGAACAGTAGGAAAATACTTCTGAAAATACTATCAGTACATAGACATGATAGATACATAAATGTTATGGTGGTTCAGGTGGCCCAACCAATATAAATTAGAAATATTGTTTTAAGGACGTTCGCGCTAATTTTTTTGTGCGCATCCTTTCTGCGCACGCTATTTTATGCCGCAGAGGATGGCGGGGGTGGGGGGGGGGGGGGGGGAGAGAGGTGTGAAGAAAGGTTTTTTGTTTTCGTGTGGAGGAATTTTCAGCCATTTGGACCTTATGCATACCAACAAAAAATTATCCGTTACTGTTAGGGCGAATTCTTGGTAATATCCTCTCGTTCAGGTTAAGGTACTGACTCTTCTAAATCTCAGCCACATATTCCCCTGGGCCTCCCTTAGTAGAATACTCGTTTGTAGTCTGTTAGATTTTGCTTCAAAATTCTTCAAACGCTCCAAATTGAACACGTGGATGTGTAAACAATGGTCGAGTGTCTCGATATACTAGAAGGGAACTAACCAGAGCCGAATTAGAATCTTTATCAAACGTTTTTGAAATTGCGTGACTATAAGATGCGTTACTTGAAGGTAAGCTCGGACTCACTTTGGGACTGAGTGAGTCGTGGATGATTAATTATTTTAAATTCGTTTGTTGACGATCAAAATAAATTGTGCTCGTTTTAGTTACAGAAAGCTTTTTTCCCCCATTTCATTTACGGTCTATTTGAGAATTTGTTGAGTGCAAGGATAAACCGTGGGTAATTGTAGGTGGTAATTTATTCAAAACACAAGCAGTAATTTGATAACTCCCACATTTGTATTTCACAGTTGAAGGTATTTATTCTTTAGAGTTCTATATACTGATCTTTATTGGTGGATCCGATCCTTTAAGCTCCTTTACAATCCAAAGTTTCACAATTGCCGAGCTTTTAACTATTTAGAAATAATTCGCCACGCATTTGGGGCAGGTTTGGCTTTTTGATAAAGCGCGACATACGAGGGTTGATTTAATTTGATTTCGTGACCTTTCGTAGTATTCCGGCTTAGTTAAATAGCCGACTTCGAGATACAAGCCTCAATGCTACTCTGAGAAAATTACATATAAATGCTGTACTATAATTTTAAAGCATCAAAGAAGAGTTGCAGTTAGTACCGACTCGTTATTTCATATTTATTTTTCTTTTATAAAATATATTTCTAGAAAGGACTCCGCAATTAGCGTAATTAGCGTGACATTCGAATCGCTAACATGGTATGACGGTTTATTTTACTGACGGGATTATACTTAATATCTAACGTCCAAATTTTTCAGGTGATAAATTTAATAAATAAGGTTTACTCTGATGTTATTTTTATTTTAATATGTTATGTACCAGAAGTCATTTGTGCCGCTCAAACTTAGACTTCAATTTGCCCCTCGCAAAACCATTCAAAATATACCTGTATAAAAAGGTCAATAAAAACGATTTCAAAACAATTTCGAAAACCTTTTTATGTGGATATATTGTGCAGTGCTATTATAATACGTGTGAAAAGTTTAACGTCCATTGGGAATGTTTTACGCTTTCACCATCTTCCTAAAGTTGCGTGATGATTCGGCCGTTTTGCAAGGCGAAAACAGCTAATTAGCATAATTTTCAAACTTTTCTAAAATACGGCTGAAAAAAAAATCGCTGGAACTTTTTTATATTTTTCCCTAAACTAGTTCACCCAAAGGGATGTTTAGGCGAAATAAAAAAATATTCGAATTTTCGCCACTGATTTTTTATTCTTGACCATTACAGGCATACGCTCTTAAGATCCTTGTTACAACTCCAGATATGTCTCACACCATCGTTAAATGGTTTCCAGTTTCGTTAAAGTTTATTTTTTAGTCTTACTTACAGGATCTTCAACTCAGTGTTGTTGCTGAAAACGCCTGGAGGAAGGTTCTCTAGCTGATTATCGAACAGTAACCTGTCAGGAAGAAATTAAAAATATACTTTAAATAGATGTAGAGAATATCAGGCATAGCTCAAACATAACAAAAACGTCGCTATGGAAAAATGGGATTCAAGATTGATACGAAATGTATATAGTTAATTACAGATAAATTGTAAGAAAATCCAGAAAATTTGCCGGATGGTGTACCTTCAAAATTTTCCCAATAAATAAATAAATAGCTGGTCGAATTTTCCATAATTACATTTTGATATGCATATTTTATCAAATATTAATTGAATATTATTATTCTGTCCTCCTCAGTCCGGATGGGATTTCAACAAATGTTAGTTTTGTAGCTAAGAAATTGTCTTACGTACAGGTTCTCCAGCTTGACATTGTGACTGAAAACTCCAGGAGACAAGATCTTTAATTGGTTGTTGTCCAAGACCCTATCAAAAAGAACGTTACTACATAGTTTAAGAAACCGTGTGGATGAAAATTCTCCCTTTTAAATAAATTTATAGAACCCGAGTGTTATAAAGATATCGCCACATTAAAATAACAGTATTTAAATTTAAGATCCTTGCGACACTTTTGGGGACTTAGATAAATAAGGCGATAAATATGTATAATTTACAACGTCAGACAACATGACTCCAAACATAGCCACTATTAAAACACAATAACAGTATTCTCATCTTTATGGAGGAATTACCTCGTCATAAAAAGGTTTTGAGTCCATTTTAACGTTATTTTAAACCAGGAGATAATGAAGATAGATTTTGAGGGACGATTTTTCTAAACATTTAAAATGTTCCAATAAGACAGACAGACGAATGACATGTAATAAAAAGGCGGGAAACACGGGCGTCCTTCTCCAGCACGAAACTTTGTAGGTTTCTGGGATTGTGATGTGATCGTTCTCAGCGTTTGGGTCTGTCGTAGAGTGCCAGGCTTCAAGAAAGTGTCGCTCGTGGTAATTGGCCTCACGTCCAACAACGTTAACGTTTTAAAAATCCATGTGATGGTTAAATTTGTGGACATGGCCAGCAACGTCAGAGTCACGGTGGTCAAAACTTTAAACTGCCTTTCTATGTTCGAAATTCCGTAATACGAGTCTCCAATGGTCTTTCTGTTTGGCCATAGTATACAAAATTGCTCTGTGTGCAACTGATTTTGTATACTATGCCCGATTTTCGACGGAGGGTCAGAAATGTCTTGCTCTTTAGGGCGTGGAAAAAGGCTGTTGATGGTTACTTGTGGTTTGTCACGACACCCCGACCTGTTGTTGTTTTAAAACGCGACCAATTCTTTCAGAAATGCCCTGTACATATGGAAGCACTACAAAGCCATTAGTTTTGACATCGGCGGGTTTTCTGTTAACGCTCTCTCGCGCTTTGACTCGTTGCGTTTCTTCTTGTTTTCCTTTGTTTGTTGATGAAATGTTTTTAGCCCTTATATGTACGTGCGTACGTATCGCAGCTGACAGTAGCAACGTGTTAACCACGGATCGTTTGTGACACAAGGGAAAGGAAATCGAGATAGCAGTCTGTATGTGCTTAGAACTTGTCGAAACGTCTTTAAAACAATGAAAAGAGACAGTGACAAACGCTTTCAATGTCAATATCCTTATGACATCTGAATAGGTTAGTTACCCCATTTTAAATGGTTTCCAGTTTCTCTAATTTTTATTTTATACAAAGAGAAAATAAATGCCAAAATTTACCCCATGGCTGAAACCTTTGCTAGTAATGGAAACTCAAGTGTGTCATCAAATTCATTACCGATAACTATATGGGATTAACATTTTGAATCTTAAAACAATGTCTAACTCCAATGTGAAATGTGTACATCCTGCCTTTTTCCTCTTTTTTTTTATCCTACATTTATCTTGATAGGTTTTATCCTATCTTGATAGGATTGAAGAAGTTATGTCGCGATGCGATGTACTAAATTGCATTCAAATCGAAGAAAACCCAAGAAAAACACTAGATAGCTAAAATTAAACCAAACAGGAACGAGGATGGTTACAATTAGAGAGGATTGAAATGGATTACGAACAATGAACTTGACAAATTTAGTCTACAGTTTTAAGATGATCCATCTATGCCGTGAGTTCCTTTAAGCACACAAAGAGCCCTACTTACAGTTTCCCACAGCTGGGTGTTGTGAGTGAAAACTCCAGAAGGCAAATGCTTTATGTAGTTGTTGTCCAATTGACTATGAAGAAGTAATCACTAGATAAGTTTTAATACTGTGAATGATGCAAAATATCTATTCGGCATCAATATAGTAAATCTGACAGTTACATAACAGTCAATTTAGCTTT
>MU825880.1:2296735-2339627 GCA_029204205.1 Desmophyllum pertusum
AAACACAATAATAGCATGTAACTTTAAGGGCCATTTCATATCTTTATGGAATGAATTAACTCTTCCTTAAATGTTTTGAGTCTAAGCACTTCTGTTCTCAAGAAAATTCTCTCGTCTCCTTAAAAAATTCCGCGGTGCGTTATATAACTCAACCAATGCACGAGGGCAAAGTTTTACTATTTTCCTTTATTAAAATGTCATGGAATTGCGCGGCGCTCCCTGACTCTGTGACGGATAGCCCAGAGTGCTTATTTTTTTTTTTAATTTGTACCTAAATTAGAAGTTCTATAAGAAAATGATCCACGCTTGAGCGTCTAGAGAAAAGCCTGCCAGTGCGATTTGGTTTTAAAACGAGCAGCAGGCGAGTTTATTTTTTTTTTCCAGGCTGTGTTTTCTAGACCTCAAAGTGTCATAATTAGAAAACCATAGTCTATTTGGTAAATAATGCACTCCAAGAAAATGGTATTTTTTTTTTATCAGAAAAAAATATTTGTTTTAGTCATAACAGAAGCCCAAAACATCTGCTCGTTTTACATAAAAAAGCGAAATAGCAGTGCGCGAATTTGTTTTGTTTTTGAACGTCAATTGTCCAATGAATAAGTCTGCTGAAATATTGGAAACTAGAAGCGTGGGACAAAATTACGAACTGCAGGAAAAGTTGAAAATAGATGTGTCAAAAACTCTATAAGAAACTTTTTAAAAATTCTCAAGAGAAAACCTTAAAATGGAAATTTTCGTTGAAGCAAGTTTTCGACTTCGTATTTTCTCAACCAAATCGAACATGGTTTTCTATGTCCTATAAGAAAAAATGATGCTACTTTTGAGGGTCTAGAAAACTAGCTAAATGTGACTCGCGCTGCCTCCGGGCATCCACTAGCTGTTTTTCTAGACCACTCAAAGGCGCATCGTTTTCTTTATAGAACATAGAAAACCATTTGTATATTAGGTAATTATATAATTCACTGTGTTAAAACTCATGCAGCCGTGATATTGGGTTTTAGAAACTGTTATATATTAGAGTACATACGCCACGAATGACGTCAACGAAGCGGGAAAGGAAAATAAAAAAAAAACGCGCGCGGGGCGCGCCAACTTACCCTGCCTGCTCATAACAAATCCATTCGCTCAAAACAGAGAAACTATTTTCGTACAACTGTGAAATATTCCGTAGGAAATTACAATGTAGTTCAATTGATACGAATTTTAAAATCGGCTGTTCAAGCTTGGCTAGAACTTGGAGGAAAATTATGATGGACTTTTAGCTCATTTGTGAAGCTGAATCCGAGAAATTTAGCGGGATTATCGTTACGCCGTGAAGCGACTTGCACACGGAAAGTTTGGACTGGAATAAATTCAGATTGTTTCTCCCTCAATATCAGCGAGGACGGAATAGAGATTATTCTCTGACTAAATATTGTGCTTTTCAAAACATTTGCTGAGTTGAGCTGTAGTTTTATTTTAAGCCGAGTTTCGGTTTAACGTTTTCTATAAAGTTTTTTATTGAGTGCATGAGAAACATCTGTGGCCTAAAACTCGATGGTTTGTTGACGATTAATTTTTTATCCGCTTAATCAAGGTGAAAATCCTGAAGGCGAACTATCTCCCAAAATTATATGAAAACAAATAGATTCCATGTTTGCCGTGAGGTCTGTTCAGTAATTAGTCACAGAAGACGTCAAAAATGGTGGTAAGAACATCAGTGACCCGAACTCGCCGCAGCTAGCTCGTTGGCCACTTTTTAGTTCTTTACCCACATTTTGACGTCATCCTGTGATCTATTTACTGAACAGACGCACGGTAACATGGGAATATTATTTGTTTAGAATAATGAACTCGAAATAACCACATCAGAGCGCGCGTTATAGTGAACACTTGAAAAATTTTAATACTACAAATTAAAGCTAGTACGCAGTATTTTGCTATGGTATTTGTCAGCTGCAGTGGCAAACATCACGAGAAAAGGTTTGTTAACATCGACCCCTACCTATTTTCATATCCGAGTTTACAGGGCGGCGCGAAATTTAAACAAAAGCTGAGGTGATTGGAATCAGCGAAAGGGACAGTATTAGACTTCGCAGCATTGGAAACTGATCCATGAAAATATCAAAAAGTGATAAGGATGCTGACATTCGGCGCACAATACTGAATTTCTTGGTAAATAAGGGTTGCACAAATAATAGATCCCGACTACAGGATTCACCGCCGTATTGATGTTAAGTAAAAATGTGTCGACGCCCAATAATTTATAGTAAATGAGGTCTGAGTATCCAAACAAAAAACTACCGACGAAATGTTGCAACCTATTCAGGAATAGGGAGTCATAAAACCTGGCCGGATGGGCGCCATCTAGCTTGGATATAACCCTCCCGTAGCATGCATGTATAGGTTCGCATCTTTAATTAATTCACTCTTTTCGTCAGCGTTGTAACACAAACTTAAAACATTTATATTTCATCTGGTTACATATTATAAGTTGTAATTTATCAATACATGAATGCTGGTTGAATATGGCGCGGGAAAATTCTGCCCCCTCCGCTATTCCCAATCTGAATATGAACAGATCGGGTTTTATAGCTGTACTCTTACTTACAGAATTCTTAACTCAGTATTGTTGCTGAATATGGTAGGAGGAAGGTCCTTGTTCGGTAGGGTCTGAGCTGTGGCAAACATGTTTGTTAACATTACCCCTACCCATCTTAATATCCGGGTTAAAGATTCATTATTAAATCAAAATAATATTATTACTTTTTAAGATCCTTGTTACAACTCCAGATATGTCTCACACCATCGTTAACTGGTTTCCAGTTTCTTTAAAGTTTATTTTTATACTCTTACTTACAGGATCTTCAACTCAGTGTTGTTGCTGAAAACGCCTAGAGGAAGGTTCTCCAGCTGATTATCGTACAAGAACCTGTCAGGAAGAAATTTACAATATGCTTTAAATAGATGTAGAGAATATCAGGCATAGCTCAAACATAACAAAAACGTTGCTATCGAAAAAATTGGATTCAGATTGATACGAAATGTATATAGTAATTACAGATAAATTGTAAGAATAACCAGAAAATTTGATGATGGTGTACCTTCAAAATTTTCCCAATAAATAAATAGCTGGTCGAATTTTTCCATAATTACATTTTGATATGCATATTTATCAATATTAATTGAATATTATTATTTCTGTCCTCCTCAGTCCGGATGGGATTTCAACAAATGTTAGTTTTGTAGCTAAGGAATTGTCTTACGTACAGTTTCTCCAGCTTGACATTGTGACTGAAAACTCCAGGAGACAAGATCTTTAATGGTTGTTGTGCAAGACCCTATCAAAAAGAACGTTACTACATAGTTTTAAGAACCGTGTGGATGAAAATTCTCCCTTTTAAATAAATTTATAGAATCCGAGTGTTATAAAGATATCGCCACATTAAAATAATAGTATGGTAAATTTAAGATCCTTGCGACACTTTTGGGGACTTAGATAAATAAGGCGATAAATATGTATAATTTACAACGTCAGACAACATGACTCCAAACATAGCCACTATTGAAACACAATAACAGTATTCTCATCTTTATGGAGTATTACCTCGTCATAAAATGGTTTTGAGTCCATTTTAACTTTATTTAAACCAGGAGATAATGGAGATAGATTTTGAGGGACGATTTTTTCTAAACATTTAAAAATGTTCCAATAAGACAGACAGACGAATGACATGTCATAAAAAGGCGAGAAACACGGGCGTCCTGCTCCAGCACGAAACTTTGTCAAACTCATTCGCATCGCCATCTCAAAACAGCGAAAAATATTGAAATAATCCGTTGGAAAATCAATGTAGATCGATTAATACGAATTTTAAATCGGCTCTTCAAGCTGGCTAAGACGTTGAAGCAAACATTGTTTAATTTTTAGCTCATTGTAAGATGAACTTAGGCAGGATTATCGATCGTTCGCCGTGAAGCGACTTGCAGCAGGAATAATTGAGATTAATTTTGTCTTTCTTACATCAGGGAGGGATAGCGGTTAACTTTTAAAATATGCGTTTTCGAACCATTCGTTGAGTTGAGCCTGCCTCGTTCCCAGTTGGTCGAAAGCACGCACAGAGCGGCGGAGATAATTTAGAACGTGCCCACGCTCTCGCGCTTCGCGCTCGTTCCAAGCTCCCTCGCGCTCGCTCAGCTTCCTCGCGCTTCGCGCTCTCACGAAAAGCCTGGGGAGGAGGCAGGAGTTGAGCTGTATTTTATTTTAAGCGCTTTATTTTACAAATGCTTTTATTTGGGTCCATGGTAGATTGAGATAGATTAGGAAATCCGTAACGTAGTCAGTTGGAGCACAAGTATACCGTAGAAGCTCTATTAATCCCCCGGTGTCTTATTTAATTTCAGGCCTCAAGAAGGGGGGGGGGGGGGGCTTATTAGAGAGGGGGGATTAATAGAGAAGGGGGCTTTATTTCAAATCATTAATTTTTTGAGAAATTCACATTCATTTTTCAAACCTTACTATTACACCACAAACTAAACAGAACAAGAAATGGGTTATATATCACCGTCTTACAAATGCAATGTCATTTATACCCTAACTCAAGGATAGTTCTGGAAATTAAAGACCATGTTTCCATACAAAGTGACTGAAACAACAGAAAATATTTCTTTAAAGACATTATTACATCAGTCTGACGAAAGGGGGGGCTTAATAGAGAGGGGGGGCTTATTACAAAATCTGACTTCCAAAGGGGGGGGCTTATTAGATAGGGGGGGGGGGGGGCTAAATGGAGCTTTTACGGTAGGCCTACTTAAAGTTCCTCCAGTTGGGTATTGTAAGTGAATACTTCTGAAGGCACGTCCTTTATGCGATTGTTATACAATTGACTATGAAGAAGCATTAACAAGATAACCCCAATACAGCCTACAATACAAAATATATCTTCTACAAAAATATAGCAAATCTGACAGCTATAGGAACGATTTTTCTAAACATTTTAAATGTTCCAATAAGACAGACAGACGAATGGTATGTCATAAAAAGGCGGGAAAACACGGGCGTCCTGCTCCAGCACGAAACTTTGTCAAACTCATTCGCATCGCCATCTCAAAACAGAAAAATATTTTCATCAAACTGGAAATAATCCGTTGGAAAATAATGCAGATCGATTAATATTGCTACTTTGAAGGCAAATTTTCGCGAGGTTATGAGGGTCTTTGGAACTTCAAACTACGGTCAGTAATTCATCTTCATATATACTTTTTAATGGTAGTGAGGAAAAAAATGCACTTTCTAGAGTGACCTTCTCCTTTAATGACCCCTACCTATTTTCATACCCGAGTTACCCGTGAAATTTAAACAACAGCTGGGTGATAGGATTCAGCAAAGGACAGTATCAGACTTCCAACATTGCAAACTGATCCATGAACATATCAAAAGTGATAAGGATAATATATTTGCGCACAGTACTGAATTTCTGGCTTTATAATATAGAGGGCAAAATTACTGAATGCTGATTGGCTGAGACAGAGGGCATTTTTTCATTCATGTTGGTTTGCCCGGGGCAAAATTACTTGATCCTAATTGGACGATCGGCAAATATTACTCGCTCCTAATTGGCTGAGCTCGCTGCACTTAGTTGGCTTCTTGATGACCGGAATTTTGAGTAGTAGCTCGCGGCTTGTACGTCGCTTCAGAGTTTGAGAGACCGGGTGATAGCTTGAAACGAAATTCCGAAAGTTGAATCTCAGGGTTTCACTCGAAACAACAGAAGATTATTTCAATTGAAAGCTAGAAAACTTGCATCAGCTAGACACTTGGCGAGTTCATGGCGGCCATGCAACTGACTTCTTCGCTTCACTTCTGTTAAATACGGGCTTCATCGCGTGCAACCCAGAGTAAAGATCACAGAGTTTGTTCAAAGAAAGAAGAAGGTCAAATTAAACAGGAGAAATTACCTCTAAAAGTTTGTTTGGACTCGTCGTTTGCTGTTTTATCGAGGTAGGATTGACATGTCAAGCAGCTCGCAGCGGAAATCTCAGCTTCAAAACGAGTGAATAACAATTACGTTTTACTTGGCTTGAGTGTGAGCTTGTTATTTTTTTATTTTCACGACTTACATTTTTGTCTTAAGATTTACATCACAGTCAACGTTAATATCCTGTTCTGAACGTAGGGTTTGCTTGATCTTGCTGTGATTCTGTGTGATTTTAACAGGACGGAATATTTTCGTTCCGCCGGCTGAATTTAGCTTGAAGTTCGCGCCTTGAAGGTTTTCCGAAACATTTTGCCCTCTATGTCATAAACAAGTAATCGCATGTTTCCTCGTAAAATTAAGGATTAACATCACTTGTGTTCTCAGAAGTTGCAGAAATTGCCTTCGTTGCTGCGCGACTCGGGCAATTTCTGCAACTTCTGAAAATACAAGTGATATTAATCCTTTGTTTTACTCGGCCCCATGCGATTACCTGTACAAATAAGGGTCGAGGAATTGTAGACCCCGTACACGTTCACCACCGTATTAATGTTAAAATGTGTCGGCGCTCAATAATTTATATTTCATAAGGTGTGACTGTATCCAAAGAAAAAACTATCCGACGAAATGGTGTGAAAATGTTGTTACCATGGCAACCATAATTGACAGGCATGATATTTGCCAAATTGGAAAGAATAGAAATCAAAAATAAAAACATTCAAACACAAAACAAAGATGCGTGTTGGAGATACTGTGGCTGAGTAGCCACGCAAAAAAAAATCAAATAAGGAAAATAGATGCTGATACTACTTCGATATACAGGAATCAAACTATGGCATTTTTTCCCCGATTGAATAACATTTCTATAAATTAAAGTAGTATGCGAGCACTTGTTCGGTAGGGTCTGAGCTGTGGCAAACATGTTTGTTAACATTACCCCTACCCATCTTAATATCCGGGTTAAAGATTCATTATTAAAATCAAAAATAATATTATTACTTTTTAAGATCCTTGTTACAACTCCAGATATGTCTCACACCATCGTTAAATGGTTTCCAGTTTCTTTAAAGTTTATTTTTATACTCTTACTTACAGGATCTTCAACTCAGTGTGTTGCTGAAAACGCCTGGAGGAAGGTTCTCCAGCTGATTATCGTACAAGAACCTGTCAGGAAGAAATTAAAAATATACTTTTAAATAGATGTAGAAAATTATCAGGCATAGCTCAAACATAACAAAAACGTCGCTATGGAAAAAATGGGATTCAAGATTTATACGAAATGTGTATAGTTATTTTCAGATAAATTGTAAGAAAATCCAGAAAATTTGATGGTGTACCTTCAAACTTTTCCCAATAAATAAATAGCTGTTTCCATAATTACATTTTTATATGTATTTTATCAATTGAATATCATTATTCTGTCCTTCTCAGTCCGGATGGGATTTCAATAAATGTTGATTTTGTAAGCTAAGGGATTGTTCTACGTACAGCTCCTCCAACTTTGGCATTGTGACTGAAAATTCCCGGAGACAAGATCTTTAATTGGTTCTTTGGACAAGCTCCTATTTAAAAAAACGTTACTGCATAATTCAAGAACAGTTTTCCGGTGAGTATCATATGTTTGAGAGAAATTAATGTAGAGAATATTTAACAATTATCCTACGAAATCGCGCGGAATATCGCCTGATACTTAGCCGACGAGGCCGTAGGCTGCCGCAGGCTGAGTTGGCTAAAATCAGGCGATATTCCGCAAGATTGAGCAGGATAATTGTTTTATTATTCAACAAATTGATAACACAGCTAAAAAAAAATATTATTCCACTTTTATTTCAAGAACTGACTTGAACATTTTACCGCGCGCAAACGAAATTACATTATATATAAACAGAAGCTTATCACCATAAGCTTCTGATATAAACAATAGCCTCCATTTGGCTTCAAAAATATGCTCGGATATTTGTCCGTGGACATCATCTGTTCCGAGAAGCGAACAGTTTTCCGAGAGCGAAGCTCGAGGAAAACTGTAAGCTTCGAGGAACAGATAATGTCGAAGGACAAATATCCGAGCATATTTTTGAAGCCAAATGGGGGCTATTGTAGTTATTATCCTTCAAATATGTTTTCACAAGGCCGCTTGACTGTTTGCCGTCGAAGATCTCGGCCAAGCTGTTAAACATAAAAATAATTTTGTTGGCGTTTAAAAAGATTGCTAGTCTGTTCAAAACATTCGGTTCTATTCAATTTAACAATTTACTTGAGACGAAAACTGAACGTGCGAAAGTAAAACGCAAATTTTGAAAACTGGGGAATAATTATCACTTGGGGAATATCACCGGATATTCCCCAGTTTTGGCTGCGTCACGTGACGTGTTTAAACCAATCGCGCGCGAGAAAAAATATTTGATGGATTATAACGCAGGATATCTATTGAGTACGGTCGACAGCCATTGAGTGCACGATGACCATATTTGAACAGTGTTACAATTTGTTGAATAATAAATAAACAATAGCCTCCATTTGGCGAGGAAATATGCTCGGATATTTGTCCGCGGACATTATCTGTTCCGAGAAGTGAACAGTTTTTCGCTCGAGGAAAACTGTGAGCTTCGAGGAACAGATAATGTCCAAGGACAAATATCCGAGCATATTATTTCAGATAAATTGTAAGAAAATCCAGAAAATTTGATTTTGTACCTTCAAATTTTCCCAATAAATAAATAGCTGTTTCCATAATTACATTCTTGTGTGTACTGCGCTTGCGCAGTCAACACTATGCACTTATACCATAAAATTGTAAACAAAAGAAATGTTAACAAAAGAAATTGTTAACAAAAGAAATGTTAACAAAAGAAATGTTAACAAAATAAATGTTAACAATGCTCTATTGTTAACATCAATCGATAAACAAACCACAGGACAATCGATCAAAATCAATAACAAACCACGGTTTCCGAAGTTTAATGGCCGGCGCTTCGATACCATACACAATAATGTAAATCAAGTCGATACAATAGCAATGAATCAAGCCTTCGATAAAATGCGCAATAAATCAAGCCTTCGATACGAAATCCTCCCTTCGACGCGATCGCAATGAATAATAATAATAACTAATTTATATAGCGCTTATTCATCGCTGTTCTAAGCGCTTTACAAAGTATAATGGATAAAAACTAATGAATCAAGTCTTCGATAGGATACCCAATAAATCTAGCGTTCGATGCGATCAAAATGAATCAAGCCTTTGATAAAATACGGGATAAATCTAACCTTCGATACGATCGCAATGTTTCAAGCCTTCAATAAGTTACGCGATAAATCTAACCTTTGATACAATACATGCATACATACATCGATCACAATGAATCAAGCCTTCGGAAAGATGCAATGATCTAGCCTTTGATACGATACGCAATGAATCAAGCCTTCGATAAGTTACGCGATAAATCTAACCTTCGATACGATCGTAATGAATCAAGCCTTCGATAAGTTACGCCATTAATCTAGCCTTCGATACTACGCCATTCTTGCGAACGATCGATATCCGCGGATCGTTTCCTGTACTTGCCAGTAAGTTTTACCCTGGTTCTGTCAACACGTTTAACTACATGAACATTATTGCTTGTTTATACATTGGACCTTCGGTCCCATCGATTTGGCAACGGATCGTAGATAAAACATTT
Organism: Desmophyllum pertusum; assembly: GCA_029204205.1. Taxonomy (NCBI): domain Eukaryota; kingdom Metazoa; phylum Cnidaria; class Anthozoa; order Scleractinia; family Caryophylliidae; genus Desmophyllum; species Desmophyllum pertusum. The sequence continues at coordinate 2,306,370 of MU825880.1, forward strand.
GACTCTCGCGAGAAACGAGACGCGTCTCGCGAGAAACGAGACGAGACTCGCGAGAAACGAGACGAGACGGTGTTTGTCTATAAGACTCCATGTGAATGCGGCAAAGTATATATCGGTGAAACAGCGATATCGATGCGTGAAAGAATAAAGGAACACGACAGAGACATGCAGCTTGCTGGTACTCAGAACTCCGCAGTTTCGGAATATGCCAACGAGACTGGGCACCTACCTATTCTCGGTTTTCACTGTCACGCCATAAATAAAATAAATAAAAACCATTCAATGAATGAAGTCAAGGAATTGACATGTCATAGATAATGAATAAATAAGGAATCAGTCCAAGTCTCAGGTCTGTGCGGTATTCCGTACTCGAGTTATTTGTCAAAATGTTCCACACAAATTTATAGAGCTCAGTATGGAAACGCCATGTTGGAGTCCCTCTGATCAAGTAGTCTCCACACTTTAATTTAACATTACTTTGTTTTTTTTTGGTTTTAACTTAGCTTGTGAAGTCAGTCACTATCTCAAAATAATGAATTGATACTTTTTTCTTCAAGCTTAACATAACTGATCAGCTTTGAAAAAAAAATCAGTTCAATTCACATTCTTCAAGTCTTACAACTCTGTTTCTGTAAATTACATTCATCATATTTATCAAGATTAGATAAATAATAAATTTATCTGGCAAGTAAAATTAACACAGTTTTGTTATGATGTGAATTTTATTTTTATACACCCTTCCCAGTTTCTTCCCTTCTATCCCCACCATCCTTTCCAAGCTGGCTAGTGTATTTTGAGTAAATCATATTTAGTGACAAAGGCTTTACCACTTCCAAATGATAAATCAACCTAGGGAAAACCTTGCAGTACACACATGTACGCGTTGCGTACCTATTTTTATATGAATTTTATCAATTGAATATCATTATTCTGTCCTTCTCAGTCCGGATGGGATTTCAATAAATGTTGATTTTGTAGCTAAGGGATTGTTCTACGTACAGCTTCTCCAACTTGGCATTGTGACTGAAAATTCCCGGAGACAAGATCTTTAATTGGTTCTTGGACAAGCTCCTATTTAAAAAAACGTTACTACATAATTCAAGAACAGTTTCCGGTGAGTATCATATGTTTGAGAGAAATTAATGTAGAGAATATTTAACAATTATCCTACGAAATCGCGCGGAATATCGCCTGATACTTAGCCGACGAGGCCGTAGGCTGCCGCAGGCTGAGTTGGCTAAAATCAGGCGATATTCCGCAAGATTGAGCAGGATAATTGTTTTATTATTCAACAAATTGATAACACAGCTAAAAAAAATATTATTCCACTTTTATTTCAAGAACTGACTTGAACATTTTACCGCGCGCAAACGAAATTACATTATATATAAACAGAAGCTTATCACCATAAGCTTCTGATATAAACAATAGCCTCCATTTGGCTTCAAAAATATGCTCGGATATTTGTCCGTGGACATCATCTGTTCCGAGAAGCGAACAGTTTTCCGAGAGCGAAGCTCGAGGAAAACTGTAAGCTTCGAGGAACAGATAATGTCGAAGGACAAATATCCGAGCATATTTTTGAAGCCAAATGGGGGCTATTGTAGTTATTATCCTTCAAATATGTTTTCACAAGGCCGCTTGACTGTTTGCCGTCGAAGATCTCGGCCAAGCTGTTAAACATAAAAATAATTTTGTTGGCGTTTAAAAAGATTGCTAGTCTGTTCAAAACATTCGGTTCTATTCAATTTAACAATTTACTTGAGACGAAAACTGAACGTGCGAAAGTAAAACGCAAATTTTGAAAACTGGGGAATAATTATCACTTGGGGAATATCACCGGATATTCCCCAGTTTTGGCTGCGTCACGTGACGTGTTTAAACCAATCGCGCGCGAGAAAAATATTTGATGGATTATAACGCAGGATATCTATTGAGTACGGTCGACAGCCATTGAGTGCACGATGACCATATTTGAACAGTGTTACAATTTGTTGAATAATAAATAAACAATAGCCTCCATTTGGCGAGGAAATATGCTCGGATATTTGTCCGCGGACATTATCTGTTCCGAGAGGCGAACAGTTTTTCGCTCGAGGAAAACTGTGAGCTTCGAGGAACAGATAATGTCCAAGGACAAATATCCGATCATATTTTTGAAGCCAATTGGAGGCTATTGTAGTTATTATCCTTCAAATATTTTTTCACAAGGCCGCTCTGTTTGCCGTGGAAGATCTCGGTCGGCCAAGCTGTTAAACATCAAAATAATTCTGTTGGCGTTCAAAAGTATTTCTAGTCTGTTCAAAACAATCAGTTTTATTTAATTTAGCAATTTATTTGAGACGAAAACTGAACCTGCGAACGTGAAAACACAAATTTTCAAAACTGGGGAATATCACCCGGATATTCCCCAGTTTTGGCTGCGTCACGTGACGTGTTTAGACCAATCGCGCGCGAGAAAATGTTTTGATGGATTATAACGCAGGCTATCTGTTGAGTACGGTCGACAGATATTGAGTGCATCTTGACCATATTTGGACAGTGTTACAATTTGTTGAATAATAATTATATATAAGTGTATATATGAATATATCGTTGTCACATTAAAATAATATTATTTGACTTTAAAGTGCCCCTACGATCAAATTGTTGATATTCCTTTTTTTACATTTTCGTGTACAATATGACTTTCTTACATATCGTGACAAATTTCAACCCATTACGAACATTAGAAGTCATTGTTTTTGGACTTTTATTTCCGAGAATTTACGGCCGCCATTACTTGACCATGTTCCAAGGCTTGGTTTCGAATTAGAGAAAATGACGTCAGATGCTCCAAATACCTCACAGGTTGAAAATATAATAACAATAAGTATAGGAAATTGCATGAAGAGCAACATAAACTTTGGACTTTTTCTTCGTGCAATTGCCTATGAAGAAGCAATAACAAGATAAGTTCAATACAGCCTACAATACAAAATATATATTCCACAAAAATAAAGTAAATCTGACAACTATACAACTGCGCAAATATGAAAATCAAGTATGAAGCTTTAACCACTTTTTTTACATTCCTTCGCTTACATTGTTTCCATACACCACTACAAATACAAAACTTCCTCATTGCTTGTTTTCTTCCTTGAAAGTTTTTGTTTTCATGCCTTCATTCATTCATTCCTTCCTTCTTTTCTATACATTTTCGATAAATGTATAGACATCAGAGTGTTCTAAATAACATATCGCTACATTAAAATAATAGTATTTAACTGTAACATTCTTGCGACATCTTTATGGACGTAGATAAGGCTATGAATATGCACAATGAATCCAAACATACACCTAATTTCAATAACGTTGTCATAGAAAAAAGAAAAATGAAAAAAGCAAATAGGAATTAATTAGACATACAAACTACATTCTCGGATTTTATGTCGAAGAAACGGCCTCAAAACGCCTCAAAATACAGGTAAATCTTCAATTTATCTTAATTACACGATTAATATACAGCTATAAACGTGTAAGGTCTCTGAGAATGCTGCAAGCTATGATGATTAAGCTAATTAATTCCTATTTGGCGTTTTCATTTTTTTTTTATATGACAACGTTATTGCAATTAGGTGTAGCTACTATAGAAAAACAATAATAGTATTTAACTTTAAGGTCATTTCGACATCTTGATGGATGAATTAACTTGTCCTCAAAATGTTTTGAGTCAATTTTAACCCTATTCAGACCAGAGGGGCGGGGGCGAAGCGAATCTGACCGCCCGTACTGTCTAAATAACTTTTGCGCACAACAAAAATTTAATCATATGTTGAATAGGCTTACCGCTTCCCTTTTTTTAACATAAAAATAGGGATCAACAGGCGTTTTTGTAAGTTATTAGGAGAAAACGACCATTTATTTCCCTGTCGAGCTTAGCCTGAAAGAAATCCGGCAATGTTCTGTATGTGCGCGCGCTCGAGCGCGCGCCAATGACGCAAGAAATTATGCGCAGAACGTATGCGCAGTAACAAAAGGAGGCACCGTCCTTAAAGCCGCCAAACGTTTCGACTTTACCTAAAAGTTATTTGGGAGCAATTTAGTATGACAAGTTATTCTAGACATAAATAACATTGCTATACATATTAAAGTAGTACACAGAGTACTTGTTTTGTAGGGTTTCAGCCGTGGCAAACATCATGAGAAAAGGTTTGTTAACATTACCCCTAACTATTTTCATAACCGAGTTACCCGCGAAATTTAAACAAAAGCTAAGTGATTGGATTCAGCAAAGAACAGTATTAGACTTCCAACATTGAAAACTGATCCATGAACATATCAAAAGTGATAAGGCTATGAAATTCGAGCACAATACTGAATTTCAAGGTAAATAAGGGGTTAGAAATGGTAGACCCCGACTACAGGTTCACCACCGTGTTAATATTAAAATTTGTCGGCGCCCAATAAGTTATATATAGTTAAATGAGGTCTGATCCAAAGAAAAAGCTATCCGACGAAATGTTGCAACCGATTCAGGAATAGGGAGATCATAAAACCTAGCCGGATGGGCACCACCTTGGATACCACCCTCCCGTAGCATGCATGCCAGGTTCACATCTTTAATTACATTCACTCTTTCTGTCAGCGTTTTGGCACAACTTTAAGAGATATATTTAATCTGCTTACATATTATTAGGTGTAATTTACCAATAATTAAATTAATGCTGGTTTGAACATGGCGTAGGAAAATTCTGCCCCCTCCGCTATTCCCAATCTGAATATGATCAGATCGGGTTTTGTAGTTGTACTATTATACTTACAGAAATCTCAACTCAGTATTGTTGCTGAATATGGCAGGAGGAAGGTTCTCTAGCTGATTATCGTACAAGAACCTGTCAGGAAGAAGTTATAGAGATTACTTCATGGTTGGTGAGCGCGTACGATTTTTATTCACGAGTTGTGAAGAATAACAAACGAACGAGCGAGCGCAGCGAGCGAGTGAGTTTGTTATTCTTCACAACAAGTGAATAAAAATCGTACAAGCGAACTAACCATGAAGTAATTTGTTTATTACATGAGAACTGAGATATTACAATGTTGAGTGAAAAAAAATATTTTTCAAAATCGCCGTCGCCGGGGCGAAAGCAAAGTTTCACATTCTTAACTCAGCTCAATTGCAAATAATTCGGTTAATTCGACATCAAAATATTCTACAGAGCAAATAGTCAGCTGATCAATTCAAGGAATGCAATTAAAATGTACTCCAGTCAGTAAACGAGGAATAAACATGATTTTGTTTACATCCACGGCACAAAAATCACTTGCTGACCAGTCAGCTATGCTTTGCATGCAGCCGAGCTCGTAGCTGAATGAATGAATGAATGAATCAAAGTTTAAGTTTTGTCGACTTTCCTTGGATTTCTATATAAAATCGATCCATAATCGATATTAATTACCTTCTCCCACATTAGTTGACGGCAAATTTCCATTCGCCGCTTTCCAGAAGCGAGCTCGATCCGCCACGAAAGTTTTTGAGACGACACTTCAATAAACGGCAGTCGGACGAATTTTGTGTTTGTTTTTCAAAGTCGATGCCAGGCTTTCGGCCGCTTCTGTTCTTGATATTCGGTCCATTACTTACATTCCCTGTTGGGAGTTTTTCGGCTTTGTATCTTGAATTATTTTCTTGACATTTAAAAAGTTCTCCCAATTCCGTCGGAACGAATCTTGAAACCCTTGTTTAAATTTACAGCGACAAACAACTGTCAACTAATGGCGGGAAAATCCAATACGATTTTTTTTCACCAGTGAGTTTTCATCGTTCGCGTTTCCTATTGGCTAATGGATTTTATGTATCATTTATACGCAATCGTTTTTTCGTGAGTAAATCTCAGTACTTATGTAATAATAAAATGTAACAAACATAAGAAACATGCGACAATTTGTATGGATGAATTTCAGCTTTTAATCTCTTTTAACTTTATTTTAAGCCAAGAGATATACGAAAGGAAAATTTTGCTCGCATGGAAACTCAATATGGTTTCATCACATGTTAATAAGAGGGGTATTCAGAGAAATCTATAAAATCAATACTTTAAACCTTTTTCCAGAATCAATTGCTAAATATATTAATTGAGCTCAAGGTGTTTTCTACTTACAGTTGCCACAGCTGGGTGTTGTGAGTGAAAACTTGTGAAGGTAAATCCTTTAGGTGATTTTTGTCCAATCGACTATCAAGAAGCACTCGCTAGATAAGTTCAATATCACGTACGACATAAAATATCTGACCGACTGACTGACTGACTGACTGACTGACTGACTGACTGAACAATATCTTCCGGGTGGAACAAAGGGCGTTTATAAAATTAAATAACTATTCTACATAATATATTAAGTCTGATATTAAATGTATAGTATATAAGTATATAAAGTAAATCAATGATTATAAACTTTGTGTGTCTCGGAGCGCGCACGTTGTTATATCTAGTTATATTTAATTTGGTTAGTCTAATTTTACGTAATTATTTAATTGTTAATTTTGTGTGTGTGTGTCTGTTCATTTAAATGAGTGTACGTATTACAAAATATGCTGTATCTTTAATATAAAGACAATTAACATTTTTATACAAAAAAACTTGAACCTGACAGCTACACAACTACAAAAATGACTGTCCCCAGCTTTAACTACTTCTTTTCGTTTTGTTAAGAAAAAGTTTATTCCCTCAATAATATTATACACATCACTTTAAATAATCATCAAAATAACAGTATATTTAATTTGCCAAATTTTAAGTTTTATTTAAAAAAACCTTCCTCAGGGCCTGAGGAAGGTTCGCATCACTTAAAATATAGAACATTTTCTTACTTAATTATTTTACTTAATTACATTATTCATTCAGTTATCGATTTCATTATGGGAGTTTCTCAATATGAATTCGGTACAAATAAGCAGAAAAAAGTGAAATGTTGGTTGAATATGGCGTACTACATTCTCATCCCCCTACGCTATTCGAAACCCGAATATGGTCAATGAAGATTTAATAGCTGAGGAATAATCTTACATGTACTTACAGATTTCTCAACTTGGTATTGTTGTTGAAAACGCCTAGAGGAAGGTTCTCAAGCTGATTATCGAACAAATACCTGTCATGATCAGGAAGAAATTTAAAATATAGCAAACGTGATGATTAAAGCAAAGCTAAATAGAAACGTTATTATGGAAACAATGATGGTGCTATGGAAACAATGATGGTGCTATGGAAACAATGATGGTGCTATGGAAACAATAATGGTGCTATGGAAACAATGAAGTTTAGGATATAGATTGATTACAGAGATACATGAAGAGCTCCAGAAAATGTGGGGGTTTCATTTTCTCAATAAACAAATAAGAAATTAAATATTTAAATAAATAAAAAGATCAATTTTTGCAGGATGATAGTTGTGTAGCTAAGGAATTGTCTTACGTACAGTCTCTCCAGCTTGACATTGTGAATGAAGACTTCTGGAGACAAGATCTTTAATTGGTTGTTTGTCCAAGCGCCTATCAAAAAATAGTATAGTAGCAGGAGCCATAAGTTGATAATTCAAGAACTTAGTATGTTCAAATTTATCTAATTTGAATAAATGTAGAGAATCTGAGTGGAATACTGGAAATTATTGGATCAGTATGGGGTTTTTTTCAGAAATCAAAGGATAATTTGAATATTTATATTTATTCATTCGATTGAATTATCATTCCTTTGACTAATTAGACTTTGGGTGTAACTGTAACACATAAAGGACTTCTTTAACATTGTATTTTCTTTGTTAGTGATAACAGTGCTTTAAAAATTATAAGTACATACACGGCTCGATGGGAGAGCACTGATTTTATATTGATGTAAATTAATACCATGTTCAGCGGGTTTAGTAAATAAAGCTTATATAGGTAAACCAAATTTACACTGCCCATCTCGAGATTCGCGAGGCCTGCGAGTATCGTATTAGCAGTAAGTAATAACACATTTACAAGCATATAGCTTGTTACCATATTAAACTGATCGAATTACCGTAAAAGCTCTATTAAGCCCCCGGGGGGCTTATTTAATTTCAGACCTCAAGAAGGGGGGCTTATTAGAGAGGGGGGGGGGGCCTAATAGAGAGGGGTGGCTTATTTCAAATCATAAATTTTCAAAAAAATTCACATTAATTTTTCAAACTTTACTATTACATCACTAACTAAAACAGAACAAGAAATGGGTTATGTATGACCGTCTTACAAAGGAAACGTCATTTATACTCGACGATAGTTCTGGGAATATAAGACCATGTTTCAATACAAAGTGACTGAAACGCCAGAACATATTGCTGAAAAGTCATTTACATCAGCCTTACGAAAGGAGGGGGGGCTTAATAGAGAGGGGGAGCTTATTACAAAATCTGACTTCCAAAGGGGGACTTATTAGATAGGGGGCTTAATAGAGAGGGGGGGCTAAATAGAGCTTTTACGGTACTTACAATGCAGCAGTAGACATTGGTAATGTCCATGGAAAGGACTTCAGCTGTTTTTCACGACAAATGACCGATAACAGAGAATGAGTTCCCTTGTAATGTGTACATTGACAGGGGCCTGGGCATCCTGATGAGAGAGAAAACAATACAAAATATCAATTCAGCTGCAGGAGTTAGAAGGTGTTCACAAATCGGTTCAGTAAGCTGGTTAAATAGCCCATAACTGTTTGTGGAGCACTTACTTTCAATGAAAAGAACAAGTTCCTTCTTTGTCAGTTGATCGTTGTTCTTCACTTCACAGCTGTAGGTTACGTTGTTTCCTTTCACAATGCCCAGGTTATATCTCACACTAGTAGTGTTTTGCACAACATTCCCATTCTTCCTCCAGAATATAACAGGCGCTGGAGCACCTTCTGTCGGACACCACAGGAATGAGGAATGGTTGTACAGTACAAACTGAGTGGTCTTCACCTGGATAAGGACTGGTGCCACTGAAAACAAAATAAGTAATTAAAAACTTTCAATCTGTCCTCTGAGCTCGCAATTATTTTTGTCAGCACCAGGATTGGATTTTTGTGATGGCCAAAATAATTGCTTGTTCTTGGGACGGGATTGAAAAACTACTTCTTCAAAACGAGACCCTGGTGCAAACAGTTGGAAAAACAAAGTCCCATGATCCTCGAACCCACGGTGATCCGCATGGTGTCACGTGGAACAACGCGGATCGCCCTAGAAATGAGGATGAACAGGTCCCGTTTTAGGCTAATCTCCATTGAAGCACTCGAAGAGTTTCCGATTCTTATTATCCAATCACGAATGAATGCTCCGAAAATTGTCACGCTGGCATAGCGTAATGAGGATACATCATGTTGCTGCGTAATGAGGATACATCATGTTGCTTAGCAACTTCGCGACGTAATCATGGACGGACTCAGTCCCGTCACGGATCGAGACTGGATTTCGCCCTCAATTGGTACTTATTCCCGGCTATGTGAACCTTTCATACGAAAATACGTTTTACTGACGCGCATGTTTATTTTCATGAAAATCAAATTCATGTTCATTTTAATGGTTTCGCACTAGGATTCATTTTGGAACAGAGGCAAAACGAAAATAGTCCATTATGATCCTAATTTACGTACCATAATTTGATACAAAAAGATCAGTGAAAACAAAATACGTACCTGTGACATTCATTTGTTTGGCCGTGTACTTGACATGAAAGTTATCACTGAAATATTGTGATCTATGATACTTTAACCACATATGACGTCCACTCGACCGAAAAACATATTCTTTGTCTTCATGAAATCCACAGAATACACCAAGAAGATTTGCAGACTGGTTTAATCCATCATGAATATCAAAGTACACGCCGAAAAAACATCCTGATCCAAGATCGATTGGAAAAGTGATGGTCATTTCCACGTAATGTTCCTCAGGAACTGTAATAAGGCGAGTGTCATCTGGTTTCAAAGTTACTGGTGTCCCAGTTTCTTGAAGGGATACTTCTGCAATTGCTGCAGCTGTGAAATGAATTCGCATTAGTTCCGCGCTTCCCGTCAGCATTCAAATTCACTGGTAAATTGTGAATCAATGCATTACACAGATAATCACTGTCAATACTCTGACAACATCCATAATACTTTTCAATAGGCGTGTTACAAGACTTACAAGTAAGTTTTAACTTAAAAGTGCTAAGCTCTTTATATAAATGTTTCATTTTATACAAATCACCACAGTTTTCTCGAAATAAAAGTTACACTAGAAAGTTTCTGAAACTTTCCCTAGTTGAAAATTGCGAGGTAATGTTTCAAAATATAGAATAAAAAGAATAGGTCACCAGCCCCGCGAAAGAGTGACTAAAAATACCTCATAATTCCTTACAAAATCAACCAAAAACACGTATTTTTTCACGTTTCCAGTGATTATTAATTTTTCTGCACTGAGAATTGGTCTATACTCCTTGTATAGAAAGAAGATGATTACTAGACTTAAATATGCGACAAAAAATGATAGGTCACCACGATCGTTTACGAGAAAACGATCATTTACCTCTCTGGCGAGCATATTCCATAATGAAAAAGCCGCCATGTTTTTAATGTGCGCGCGCTAATTACGCGCGAAATTATGGACAGTAATGATGCGCAGTGCAATACTAAGGAATGACCTTAAGCAAATTGTATTTATCATGAGCCCAAATTTATAGGTAGAGGAATATTGAGAACTGTCTAACTTAAACCTTGAAATAGGACGGGAGCTAAAAAGTTTCACAAACGAAATTTCATAATGTCATAGTTTGACTAAAATTAAATTGAGAAGGAGCACTTACCAAATAAAATCATTAACACCCATGATGCTTTCCTTCCCGACAACAACTCCATCTCCTTCAGAACTATTCCAGAGGGAAAAAATAGTTTCTCATGAAACTGTTAAACGAAACTATTTATTTATTTTCAACGTGAAATCGACAGGGTAAATTAACCAGGACGAACGGGTAACTTATTGCTCTATTATGATCACAATTCCGTTACGCTATCCCACCATTCAATTCCAAACGCCCTTTAAAATTTCGAGTTTTTTACACATAAAAAAAAAAATACAAAAACTCTGTCACGCGAGACAGCTCAACATGCAAGCATTTGATTCCAGTCACAATTTAGATGCGGCAGGGTATTTTGCAGTTACATGTATACTCCTGTAAAAAAACACCTTCCATGCGCGTAATCTAAATTTAAACAATTGTGGTCATTGCAAGTTATATACTCAAGCAACATACTGCAAAATGTCGTAAAATTAAAACCCACGCATCACATGACACACTGAAATAATTTCATCAATAACGAGTAAAAGAGAAGGGATGAGAATGACTACTCCCGGTCTCTTTTAAACCGGAAATTATTGTGTTTTATTATGCATAAAAATAGTTTTAACATAAAAAACCTCCACTCAGTCAGCGACAATAAATATTTGACAAATTTAATTATTCATCGTCGCATGACGTAAGTCACCAAACTGTCACTTTTGAATTAACGGTCCATTTAATTATTCATTCTTGTTATCAGCAAATCGCCAACACTAAGCATCTGTACTGTTTTAACTACAGTATGTACAAAGTTAAGGCTTGCAGCACTCAATAAAGCTCATTCATCGCATGTCTTTGTTCAACCAGTCCAATAATATGGTTTTTTTTTCATCAGTTCTGTCAAGAGCCAACAGTTTATAAAGACACAATGTAGGATTAGTTACGTTGTTATTGATTCAAGGGAGAGTTTCCACAAACAAATTACAATATGGTGTTAAGAAAACAATGGAAAAATGGAATTTGTAATTTTTTGTTTCAGGAAAAATTGCTGTTTTTCTATTATTATCGATTTTTGGCACACAAACGCAAAAGATTAGCGCGTATAATTAATTATAAACTATAGTGATGGATAGAACTCGCCTATTCGTATTTGATGTAGTACATAAATTATGCATTTGAAATGAGTTCGTGTGCAGCTTTAAGAAATATAGAAATATGAACTGTTGTCCGATGGCACTACATTATCATGGCGAACTCATTAAACTAAACTAAGCTAAAAATTCACCAAAACGGAATTTCCAAACTCAGCCCGCGTAACTTACATCAGTTATAAAGTTCAATTTCGGTGAGGACACAGTTCTCCTCCCATCAATGAAGTAAATATCCAGTGGGTAGCTAGATCGACTGGCATATTTTCCTATGTATTAAGCCTGGTTTTCACTAGCGACGCAAGCACAAGAGCAAGCACAAGTGCAAGCATAAGCGCAAGCACAAGAGCCCTTGTTTTGCCGTGAAAACGCCGAGGCTTAGATGTCTGCGTTCATTTTCACTTGCGCAGAACTCTTTTGCTTGCGCTTGTGTTTGCGTCGCTAGTAAAAACTCTAGGCTTTAGTGTTTTTGGTTGTGAAAGATCAATACATGTAATATCAATCGTTTCACACATTCATAATTGAATAAAAAATTCAGACGGTAAGGGTAAATTCATATTTTTATGGCTCTCGAGTAAACCGAATTTCTCGATGTGCTTAATGACGTCGTGTAACATTAAAATGATAAATACGGATAACAGCGAGAACATGTAAAATATAACATGACTATTGTAGTAATTTTTTAATAAGAAAAATAAAGAGTTGAAATTGGGAGCTTTTAAAACTGGCTACACCAAGAAATAATTCAATAAATAACAACAAATTCTCAGTCACATAATGACGTTATGATGCCGGACAGTTGCAGTTATTTGACTTGAAAAGTGCCAGACTGCTCTTATCGATCGGTTGTTAAAGTTTCGCTTTATGATCAGTTTAATCAGGGACTGATATTTATGCTATCTGTTTTCTAAACAATAATCAAAGAAGAGAAATAAATATATTTAAATACCTGAAAGATTACATGATTATTCTTGTTCTCTGTTGAAAGTCAACCAAACGCCTTCGCCATGATAAGCATCAATGAATTCATGCACAGGAAGATAAAGTCCATGCAGCATATGTTTGATCATTATCTTTAAACTGAATGTTTTAACAATAATGTTCATTCATCTCACGTCACTGTAGACTTAATTATTCAGACTCTTTATTATAACTAAGTAATATCCATCGGCATCAAACATATGTGCTTTCATTTCAGGGGGGGGGGGGTCTAAAACTTCTCGCTTCCCATACATTTTACTCTCGGTATCCGCCCTTTTCTTAGTGGCTTCCGCCTCTTTCAGTGCTTTTCTTTTGCGAAATATTGCAAAATGTTATGACGTTTGTTCCTATTTCTCTCGGCTCCCGCCACCTTGGGTGCCCCGCTTACCGCCCTCTCTTTACTCTCTCCCAGGTTCCCCCCCCCCCCCCCCCCCCTCCCCCCACACACTTTTCAGCAAAACTCTCATTGCGTTTTTCAAATATAAAAGTTGGGTAATATGTTTTTGACACGATTAGGAATTCTATTATACTTTCAAATATAAAAGTTGTGTAATATGTTTCTGACACGATTAGGAATTCTATTATACTTTCAAATATAAAACAGTGGGTAATATGTTTCTGACACGATTAGGAATTACATTATACTTTCAAATATAAAAGTTGTAAAGGTGTTAATATTTTTGAAACGATTACGGAATTCTATTATACTTTCGAATATATAAGTTGGGTGATATGTTTCTGACACGATTAAGGGGTTCTATTATCGTTGATATGGTAGCTTCTATTAACCAAGAAAGAAAAGGAAAAGTATTTATGTCTTATGCAGTATTTAAGAATTCTGCAGTGACAAGCCGGCTATGTGCTGTTGTTGATCACTATCACTGTTCACATAGCAATTGTTCAAACCCTTTCATACGTAAATTAGTTTTACTCGTTTATTTTGGTTTTTGCCCCAGCAGTATTATTATCAGCTTTTTTTATAATTTAAACCCTATTCAGATCAAATCGGGATAACTATAGAGAACGCTGAGGGAATTCCAAACTTATTTATGAAAAAACGAGAAACACTCACTCGCATAATTGTTTTACAGAAGTTGTCATTTGACTTGAAAAGGGCCAGAATGTTCTTATCAATCGGTTGTTAAATTTTTGTTTTTATGATCAGTTTAATCGAAAGACTGACTGTACATGACTTTGTGTATGTTATCTGTTTTCTAAACGATAAGCGAAGAAAAGAAAGTAATCTATTTAAATACGTCAAAGATGATTATTCTTGCTCTCTGTTGAACAGTCAGCCCAACGCCTTCACCAGGATAAACAGCAATTAACACGCAAAGTTAAACTCTATTCAGCAGCTGATGATCATTATCTTTAAACTAAACGTTTTTACGACAATTTTCATCTGATGCCAACAGCGTTTTCTTAATGATTTAGACTTTTTTATGAAATCATCGAACAGCTTTGGTTTGTTTCTAGCAAAAAGTCTCGCTTACAATTTCGTTAGGTTGTTTTAAATTGATATTTCAGTTATTTTATATATCACTTGATCATTTTGGCATTTTGTGTTGGCAACTCTTTGTGCATTACTAACTCTGAGTTAATTCCGTTACGTGACCGTAAGCTAAGGCTTTGAAAATTAAAAACACGAACAAATTAGGAGACCACGTATTACTCTATGGAACAACTATAAATTTTATTGTCTTAAAAATATAGCAACAATTTTCATCAAGTTATGTCACTGTAGACTTATTATTTAGACTCTTTATTAAGTAATATCCATCATCAAACATATGTGCTTTTATTTCAGGGGGGGGGGGGGGGGGGGGGGGCAGGGAGTATGAAAATCCCCGCTTCTCGTACATTTTACTCCCGGTTTCCGCCCATTCCTTAGTGGCTTCCGCCCTCTTTGTGTTTTTCCTTTTGCGAAATATTGCGAAATTTTTACGAAATTTTGTTTCTATTTCTCCCGGTTCCCGCCATCTTGGGTGTCCCTCCCTTTATTCGCCTCCTGTAGCCTTCCCGCGCCCTTACGGCTGAGCCCCGCCCCCTCCCCACATTTCAGCACGAGTTTTAAACTCTCATCGCGTTTATTGCGATAGATAATTATTTGTCTTATACATTTCGCTCGCGGTAGATGAACCACTGTACCTTGAAATATAAAAGTTGGGTAATATGATTCTGACACGATTAGGACTGAATTATATTATACTTTCAAATATAAAAGTTGGGTAATATGTTTTCTGACACGATTACGAAATTATGTTATCGTCGATATGATAACTTCTGTTAACCAAGATCAGAAAGAAAGAAAAGGGAAAAGTATGTCTTCAGTATGCAGTATTTATTCCTCGCGAAGCGAGGCCGAAGGCCTCGCGTAGCGGGGTTTATAATTCTGTCCCCCAAGAGCTGACGCGAGAGCAATTCTCGTGTGGCCTTTACGGTCATATTTATTTATTTATTTATTTATTTATTTAATTGTTTGTTTGTGGAGTTGGGGGATGACATCCTGAAGATCAAGTTAGCGCCTTAAGCCATTAGGCCACGAGCGCGCCGTGTGACGTCATGCCATCCCCCAACTCCACAAACAAACAAATAAATAAATATGACCGTAAAGGCCACACGAGAATTGCTCTCGCGTGAGCTCTTGGGGGACAGAATTATAAACCCCGCTACGCGAGAATTAACTAGTAATACGTGACTCGCAGGTCCTCGCGAAGCTTTTGTTGCCTAGTAACGGGCACGCTGCGATTTGATCTGCAAGGTTTCCAAGAATCGCTACAAGGTTTCTGAGAATCGCCGGACGAACGCCGTGTTTTTGCTATGCCACCGGGTTTTGGTTTCGATTGGAGTTCGCTCGTCTCTCGATATCTGTAATAAATTGTAGCGCTCTTGTACTGTTTTCCCCACTTTTCCGTCCGAATGATCTGAAACCACCTCGCTTTTGTAGGTAAAATCTTCTTCGCAATATCGGATCGGCGAATTATTTTCAGACACAAGTCTTCACGTCTACAATGGAAACTAAGCCATATGTTGATCGTACTTTGAGACATTCCTGAGTCGTCTTTCCTTTTCCTGTTGTTGATAATGGATTTAATAAAGCCGGGTTTTTTTCACAAATGACCCGTATATAAATTTGTTCGATAAACAAACTTGGAGTAAAAATTGTTATTCTTCAGCAGCCGTTCCTGTTTCTACATTTACGTGTACAAAGATTACGTCGAAGTCAATGTTATTAAGCAAAGAAAAGGGGGTTAAAAAAAAGAACGGCCTGGATTTGAACCGAAAAAAAAAAAAAAAAAAAAAAAAGAAGGACCATGTCGGATTTGAACTCACGCCCTCAATCCCGAAGATCAGATTTAAAAGTTAGCGCCTTAAGCCATTAGGCCACGAGCGCGCCGTGTGACGTCATGTCATCCCCCAACTCCACAAACAAACAATTAAATAAATAAATAAATAAATAAATATGACCGTAAAGGCCACACGAGAATTGCTCTCGCGTCAGCTCTTGGGGGACAGAATTATAAACCCCGCTACGCGAGGAATTA
This sequence comes from Desmophyllum pertusum, assembly GCA_029204205.1. Classification (NCBI taxonomy): domain Eukaryota; kingdom Metazoa; phylum Cnidaria; class Anthozoa; order Scleractinia; family Caryophylliidae; genus Desmophyllum; species Desmophyllum pertusum. The sequence continues at coordinate 2,322,824 of MU825880.1, forward strand.
ATATGCATAAATTAATAGCGCGATTAATATAATATCTACAGCCCATCGACCGATCGAGTGAAATTTGTCCACCAAATGCAATAACTCGTTTATTGCTTTCGCATTCACTAGTTAAAAATGCCTGGCATTTCGACTTGATAAAAACTGGGCACTAGTTTGTCCGCTTGGTCGATCGTCACGCAATGGCATATGAGACCATAAACTTTTGATAGTTCTATATATTCCTCCTTGAAAAAACCCGCTATAATTGCAGACGATTTATGTTTTAACGTGACCAGCAAGGCAGCAGAACATGAGGCTATCAGTTCGATTCAATGGAAAATGGTTTGTTCTCCCTTGTGGGAAAGGTGACAATTCTATTCAATGGCTAATTGAAGAAACAATCCTCCGCTCACAAGGGATTAGTGAGACAGAAAAGGTACAGCTAATCGCCCAAAACCTCGAAGCTGTTTTGGCTCAAAGTGGAGGGATACTAGGACTAAACGACGCCATAAAAGACACGCTAAATGACAGCGACTTTGTACATGTTATTGGTGAGTCTCGTGTTCGATTCGATATCGATTTGAATTTACCGGGTCCTTTACCAGTTTCATATTACCACCAGGGATAAGCGTGTCATTTGAGAGTTTGGAGGGGAATATATGTAACATTGAAATCTCAGCTCGCATAACAGCATTCATTGAAACGCAATATAAGTTATCTGTGCGGATTTGGAAAAATGAGCTCGCGTTTACAGCTGTTTCGAGAAAGGTTGTCGGAAAAAAGCGCACGCGACAATCCAGAAAGGTAATCTGGATATGATCAGCAAGGTACGTGACACTGTAGTTGTCGAACCTACTTTTGTTGCTTTCTTTTAGAACTCGCAAACATACTTCCATGGCGTCCATTTTCTCAGATTTCCCTGAAATGCTGAAGTCAAGGAACCGTGAACTTAAAACTACCCACAAAACCTTTCGGGATTGTCACGTGCGCTTTTTTCCGACATCCTTTCTCGAAAACAGCTGTATGCAGCTGTTTCGAGAAAGGTTGTCGGGAAAAGCGCACGCGACAATCCCGAAAAGTATTGTGGGTAGTTTAAGTTCATGGTTCCTTGACTTCAGCATTTCAGGGAAATCTGAGAAAATGGCACGAGACGCCATGGACGTATGTTTGCGAGTGCTAAAAGAAAGCAACAAAAGTAGGTTCGACAGCTACAGTGTCAGGAACGTACCTTGCTGATCATTTCCCAGATTACCTTTCGGGATTGTCGCGTGTCGCGTGCGCTTTTTTCCGACAACCTTTCTCGAAACAGCTGTATAAGCTCGAGCTGCTCTGGCCGCTCAAATTTGAAAGGGGGGTGGATGGGTGGGTGCCAAAATCAGGGTGGTAGGGAGGATGGCCTTTTGACACCTTCGTCGTTGTGGTCACTGAATTATGAGTGTCTTATTAAATAGGTCATTTCCGAGTTGCCTTTTGCATCTGTTTCAAATTGAGTCCTGTTGCACAACCTTTCATCATTGGCAATGAGTTTTACCTCGGTGGGGCTAAACGGTACAGGTCACAGGTCAGGTCACAGGTCAGGAAGTCACAGGTCACAGGTCAGAATAAAAAAGAAAAAGAAATTAAAAATAAAATAAATAAACCAATAAAAATAAATAAATAAAAATCACAAAAACTGACAAATTAACGAAAAAATTCCCTTTTTTCTGTAAAATTCCTTTTTACTTGTATACACACCCTACCCCTGAAGGGATGTAGTCACATGATCAGTTCTCGAGCACATGGCATGATGGCTGAGTATGAGATAAGTCGCTTGTTACCTTTTGTTTTTGTCAGGTATATTATTCATTTATTGCCATACTGTACTCCCTAAAGCTGATGGTTAACTTAGTGAAACAGTACTGTGTACATTTGTGACTATTCGCCAATTTATTTGATATGCGTGAAAAGCTTAGTTTTATTGCGGTAACGGTAACAAGCGACTTATATAATTACCTTGTACTCAGCCATCTTAGCTACCATGTGCTCGAGAACTGATCACATGACTACAATCCCTTTGGGGGTAGGGTGTGTATACAAGTAAAAAGGAATTTTACAGAAAAAAGGGAATTTTTTCATTAATTTGTCAGTTCGTGATTTTTATTTATTTAATTTTTATTGGTTTATTTATTTATTTTATATTTTTTTATATTTTTTTATTCTGACCTGTGACCTGTGACCTGTACTTTAGCCCCGCCGGCTATGGTGGTGCTTTCAGTCTCAAGCTGGACTGTTTAGGGAGGGGAGCTAGCTCGGGGGATAACTCCCCTTTATAAACTTGAAAATGACCTATTTTGATCTGAAACTGGGTCAGTATTTGGGGAACCAGGCAGCACACTACTACCTAAAATTCTGAAGAGTTACCACCCCCTCCCCTCCCCCACTCCCCGTATGTTCTTCCATGTCCGACCAGATATATATCAGTGGCAGGCGGGAGATATTCTGTAAGGAGAATTAACTCACCAAAAAGTTGATTTTAAACAATTCCAAAGTTGTCCCAAAATGCACCAACCTACAGCAATTTTAAGCATTTTACTCTTCATCTGGGAGACTTGGCTTGTTTCCAGGAAACTTATCAGGCACCTAATGACAAAACCCTGTTTGAACTCGCATACAAACTCTGTGTTTATACATTCGCTGAAAGCGGCCATTCCCATAAGTGGCCGTGGACACTTTCGAGGGGTGCAATTTGGATTTTTCTGTTGTTTCTATAAGCTCCCATACGCGGACACCCAAAGGAACATGCAGTCCTATATTAGGACTATTAGCCGCAATCAGAGGTCTATAACTATATAGAGTGTTTTTCACTTGACGTGATAGCCGTCATATTGGTGTCCCCGTACAAAATATATTTGAAAACTTCTTTTGTTAGGGACACCAACATGGCCTTTGTCATTTCATTCCCACAGGACTGAGTGAAAACGCTCTATACTTCTACCTCAATCCTATTTTAACCAATGAAATTCACACCGCTGTTTGCCTTCGTATATTTCTTTATTTTGTCATTTGTTTATGTTTTGTATTTTTTCATATTAGTGTGAGCGGTAAAAGCTAGCTCCAGTAAGTGGCCACCTTCCCTTAAACTGCTAGTAGCCGCTTACGAGAATCATTCCCGTAAGCGGCCAGCTCCAGTACGTTGCGGACACTTTTTCTGCTTCCCGAGGGTGTCCACTTACGGGAGCATTGACTGTATTAATGTATTGATTTAATATGAGGTAACACGTTGAGGAAATGTGCATAAAATCTTGCTATCATGCAAATGCAATTAATTTTGCAGCTAATAAGGACATACCTCCTCAGTGGAAACTGATCACTACTTACCTGAAAGTGTTTTGTATCCTTTGTTTCTTGAACCTGACTGCTTTAACGGCCAGAATTTTTATCCCGACCGATCCATACATGTTTTTACTTTTATTCAAACCTCCATACATGCACAGTGGCCTGACCTCCCTTAACAAATGGCCAGTTACTTCTGCCCCAGCAGGGTGGCTGTTGTTAGGGATTGAGGTTCAACTGTAGCTTATGAAGTGTTTATGTTGACAATATATACTTGAACCTTTATCCAATCTTTAAGTTATGATATTGACTGACTGACTGACTGATTGATTGGTTGATTGATTGATTGATTGATTGATTCATTGATTCATGGATTCATTGATTGATTGATTGATTCATTCGTTCGTTCGTTCGTTCGTTCGTTCGTTCGTTCGTTCGTTCGTTCGTTCGTTCGTTCATTCATTCAATTTTAATTGAAGAGCTGGTTATTTTTAATAAAGTATTGGACAAAATCTGAAAACCCAAACTTTTAGAATAGTTTTGGTTTATAATTATTGTTATTAGATTAGAATGATTTTCAATCATGAGAGTTAATTTCTGAGCCATTCAAAATTTATAATCGTGCAGTGAGTTTTTAAATGAGTGTCACTCCAATATGGTTCAATGTGTACTGGTGCTCTGAAGTTGCAAGAAACATTACTTTGAATATTGATAACATATTTGAAATATATTAATCCTTAACTTTTTATGTCATAATGCTAATTAGACTAGGAGAAGCAGTAGTTACGGGTCAACATGTCTCCCAGGTAATTATTATACTTCACAACTCATCAGAATATTGATTGCTGACTTAGTTTATAACATGTACACAGGGCAAAATTACTGAACTCGAATTGGTTTCAACAGAGGAAATTTGTGTTCATTATTTATCAGTCCAAAATCTACATGAATTAATTGCCTGTATTAGGGCCTGTTGTTGACCAAGATTCCAATGATTTTAAAGGGACTGGGTTTCACGGTTCGGTGCATGTGCCGGCTTATCAACTTTATCCGTTTAAAAAACCCCTCTCACATGTACTTCTCGATACTTCAGTAATCACATACTATAATTAGTCCAAGCAAAACGACGAATGACCACAATTCACAAAAATTTAACGGATTATACCGAGAATTGTCAACATTGAATACCAGTATAAATTACCAGAATAAAGTGTTGGCCCAAAGGATTTATTCTGGTAATTTATTCTGGTATTAAAATATCGACATTCTCGGTGTATTAATCTGTTGAAATTTTTTGCGAATTTTGGTCATTCGTCGTTTTGCTTGGACTAATATTATAGTATGTGATTACTGAAGTATCGAGAAGTACATGTGAGTGGGTTTTTTTACACGGACAAAGTTGATAAGCCAGCACATGTGCCGAACCATGAGACACTCCCTAATTAATAATAATTATTAGAAGATGACCCAACCTGTGGGCTGTATAATTGTATGTCGTGAATAAATATTGGAAGATCAGCATATAAATTAAGTGCCAGGGCATATTAGTGACTTTAGCACTACATAAATATTGTATTATATTATTATTATAATACCTTTAATACTTTCTTAAAGATTGCCAAAGATAAACTGAATTGCCTTGATCACAATTAAATTTTTCTCTTTTTGTTATTAAAAGCTAAGTAAGCACATGTTTCCTTACATAATAATGATGTAATTCCCTAATTATTAAGGAATGCTTTATTGCATCACTTGTTTCCTATTAATTAATTTGCAAATTGTCCCTGAAACACTACACAACCTACTAGGCAATTGTTTTGCAAAATTCTGGCGATATTAATCCTTATTTTTACTAAGCCCCGAGCAATTACCTAATGGTATTATACTTATTGAATTAAAATAACCCATTGGTATATAATTAATATACTTTTAATTTAAAATACTCTTGCTTAATTGCAGTTTGTGGAACTTGATGGGTGTTCACTGTCAACCCAAACTCTGGTAGCACTGGGAAATGGCAAATTAAAGATAAAGGTACAATTATAATATATAATTTATGTATATTAGCTAGGTATAATAATGTTGTGACCCTTTTTATTCATTTTTAGTTACCGTAAAAGCTCTATTAAGCCCCCCTCTCTAATAAGCCCCCCCCTCCCCCTTTGGAAGTCAGATTTTGTAATAAGCTCCCCCTCTCAATTAAGCCCCCCCCCCCCCCCCCCCCCTTCAGTCAGGCTGATGTAAATGACTTTTTCAGCAATATTTTCTGGCGTTTCAGTCACTTTGTATTGGGTAAAAATAACGTTGCATTTGTAAGACGGTCATACATAACCTATTTCCTGTTCTGTTTTAGTTAGTGGTATATATAATAGTAAAGTTTGAAAAAAATTAATGTGAATTTCCTCGAAAATTTATGATTTGAAATAAGCCCACCTCTCTATTAAGCCCCCCCCCCCCCCCCCCCCTTACTGCATGCATGTTCTGTTTCATGCTGATGTACAGATGTATGCATGCACGCATAGGTGAGCTTATTGGACGCATCCAAGCATGTGAGGTTCGTCTATCCATAGTTAATGGAGGGAAGTGGTTACGAAGCCCGGCAAAGTTCCTTGTTATATGTTTTTGTTCGCTATTTTGGGGGTTGACCGTGCACAAAACCTGACAAAATACAATAGGTGGTTACGTGTGTTCAAGGCAACTAACCAATAGAAACGTTGCGATTACGTAATTCATGCATAGTATATGAGCGAAAAACAAAAGATGTGCACGGTCATGGACCTTCCAACATAAATCTTGGCCTCTTTGTTCGCTCCTTTGAAGTTTGCCGGCTTCATAACCATTTCCCTCTATTAACTATGGTCTATTGGTTGTCGTTGAAGACCAAGACTTCGTGTCATGCAGTTGGCTAGTTCCATGTGTCCGCAGATGACTGTAGAGGCCAATCCGGGCACGAAAGTAACGGCCACATGTACATGGCACATGTGATCTGTTGCTGTTCGGCACTGGCTGATCTGACTTTGCGGAGCTCACGTTTTCTTACAGCTGCTTCTTACGGAACATTTGTTGTGTTACGTTTGATTTTTCAGCTAACAGAAGAGTCTGAACAGAATGTGAATAAATCACGAGAGATGTTAGACAGCATTGTTCGTGAAAATAAAGGTACTTTCTTGTTTACACTCTTTTTTTTTTTGTAAGAATCCTTTTTATAAGAACGTTGATCGAGGCTGAGATTTGGCCAAAATTTCATACCCAAGAACATACCCAGGCTGAGATTTAGTTAAGAAAGTATTTATTTTGCGGTCCACTTGTTTTTGCAATGGGCTCTGAAAATGAACGTCAGCATAAACATAAAATAAAATGTAACAATTTGAGATCTTAGTAAATGTTCAGGATGTTCATTTCTCCAAGATTTAACTTGCCTACGTAGAGCTTACTACGCAGGCAAGTTAAATCTTGGAGAAATGAACATCCTGAACATTTACTAAGATCTCAAATTGTTACATTTTATTTTATGTTTATGCTGACGTTCATTTTCAGAGCCCATTGCAAAAACAAGTGGACCGCAAAATAAATACTTTCTTAACTAAATCTCAGCCTGGTATGTTCTTGGGTATGAAATTTTGGCCAAATCTCAGCCTCGATCAACGTTCTTATAAAAAGGATTCTTACAAAAAAAAAAGAGTGTAAACAAGAAAGTACCTTTATTTCACGAACAATGCTGTCTAACATCTCTCGTGATTTATTCACATTCTGTTCAGACTCTTCTGTTAGCTGAAAAATCAAACGTAACACAACAAATGTTCCGTAAGAAGCAGCTGTAAGAAAACGTGAGCTCCGCAAAGTCAGATCAGCCAGTGCCGAACAGCAACAGATCACATGTGCCATGTACATGTGGCCGTTACTTTCGTGCCCGGATTGGCCTCTACAGTCATCTGCGGACACATGGAACTAGCCAACTGCATGACACGAAGTCTTGGTCTTCAACGACAACCAATAGACCATAGTTAATAGAGGGAAATGGTTATGAAGCCCGGCAAACTTCAAAGGAGCGAACAAAGAGGCCAAGATTTATGTTGGAAGGTCCATGACCGTGCACATCTTTTGTTTTTCGCTCATATACTATGCATGAATTACGTAATCGCAACGTTTCTATTGGTTAGTTGCTTGAACACACGTAACCACCTATTGTATTTTGTCAGGTTTTGTGCACGGTCAACCCCCAAAATAGCGAACAAAACATATAACAAGGAACTTTGCCGGGCTTCGTAACCACTTCCCTCCATTAACTATGGATAGACGAACCTCACATGCTTGGATGCGTCCAATAAGCTCACCTATGCGTGCATGCATACATCTGTACATCAGCATGAAACAGAACATGCATGCAGTAAGGGGGGGGGGGGGGGGGGGGCTTAATAGAGAGGTGGGCTTATTTCAAATCATAAATTTTCGAGGAAATTCACATTAATTTTTTTCAAACTTTACTATTATATATACCACTAACTAAAACAGAACAGGAAATAGGTTATGTATGACCGTCTTACAAATGCAACGTTATTTTTACCCAATACAAAGTGACTGAAACGCCAGAAAATATTGCTGAAAAGTCATTTACATCAGCCTGACTGAAGGGGGTGGGGGGGGGGGGGGGCTTAATTGAGAGGGGGAGCTTATTACAAAATCTGACTTCCAAAGGGGGAGGGGGGGGCTTATTAGAGAGGGGGGCTTAATAGAGCTTTTACGGTAACTAAAAATGAATAAAAAGGGTCACAACATTATTATACCTAGCTAATATACATAAATTATATATTATAATTGTACCTTTATCTTTAATTTGCCATTTCCCAGTGCTACCAGAGTTTGGGTTGACAGTGAACACCCATCAAGTTCCACAAACTGCAATTAAGCAAGAGTATTTTAAATTAAAAGTATATTAATTATATACCAATGGGTTATTTTAATTCAATAAGTATAATACCATTAGGTAATTGCTCGGGGCTTAGTAAAATAAGGATTAATATCGCCAGAATTTTGCAAAACAATTGCCTAGTAGGTTGTGTATTGTTTCAGGGACAATTGCAAATTAATTAATAGAAACAAGTGATGCAATAAAGCATTCCTTAATAATTAGGGAATTACATCATTATTATGTAAGGAAACATGTGCTTACTTAGCTTTTAATAACAAAAGAGAAAAATTTAATTGTGATCAGGCAATTCAGTTTATCTTTGGCAATCTTTAAGAAAGTATTAAAGGTATTATAATAATAATATAATACAATATTTATGTAGTGCTAAAGTCACTAATATGCCCTGGCACTTAATTTATATGCTGATCTTCCAATATTTATTCACGACATACAATTATACAGCCCACAGGTTGGGTCATCTTCTAATAATTATTATTAATTAGGGAGTGTCTCATGGTTCGGCACATGTGCTGGCTTATCAACTTTGTCCGTGTAAAAAAACCCACTCACATGTACTTCTCGATACTTCAGTAATCACATACTATAATATTAGTCCAAGCAAAACGACGAATGACCAAAATTCGCAAAAAATTTCAACAGATTAATACACCGAGAATGTCGATATTTTAATACCAGAATAAATTACCAGAATAAATCCTTTGGGCCAACACTTTATTCTGGTAATTTATACTGGTATTCATGTTGACAATTCTCGGTATAATCCGTTAAATTTTTGTGAATTGTGGTCATTCGTCGTTTTGCTTGGACTAATTATAGTATGTGATTACTGAAGTATCGAGAAGTACATGTGAGAGGGGTTTTTTAAACGGATAAAGTTGATAAGACGGCACATGCACCGAACCGTGAAACCCAGTCCCTTTAAAATCATTGGAATCTTGGTCAACAACAGGCCCTAATACAGGCAATTAATTCATGTAGATTTTGGACTGATAAATAATGAACACAAATTTCCTCTGTTGAAACCAATTCGAGTTCAGTAATTTTGCCCTGTGTACATGTTTATAAACTAAGTCAGCAATCAATATTCTGATGAGTTGTGAAGTATAATAATTACCTGGGAGACATGTTGACCCGTAACTACTGCTTCTCCTAGTCTAATTAGCATTATGACATAAAAGTTAAGGATTAATATATTTCAAATATGTTATCATATTCAAAGTAATGTTTCTTGCAACTTCAGAGCACCAGTACACATTGAACCATATTGGAGTGACACTCATTTAAAAACTCACTGCAGCGATTATAAATTTTGAATGGCTCAGAAATTAACTCTCATGATTGAAAATCATTCTAAATCTAATAACAATAATTATAAACCAAAACTATTCTAAAAGTTTGGGTTTTCAGATTTTGTCCAATACTTTATTAAAAATAACCAGCTCTTCAATTAAAATTGAATGAATGAACGAACGAACGAACGAACGAACGAACGAACGAACGAACGAACGACGAACGAACGAATGAATCAATCAATCAATCAATGAATCCATGAATCAATGAATCAATCAATCAATCAATCAATCAACCAATCAATCAGTCAGTCAGTCAGTCAATATCATAACTTAAGATTGGATAAAGGTTCAAGTATATATTGTCAACATAAACACTTCATAAGCTACAGTTGAACCTCAATCCCTAAACAACAGCCACCCTGCTGGGGCAGAAGTAACTGGCCATTTGTTAAGGGAGGTCAGGCCACTGTGCATGTATGGAGGTTTGAATAAAAGTAAAAACATGTATGGATCGGTCGGGATAAAAAATTCTGGCCGTTAAAGCAGTCAGGTTCAAGAAACAAAGGATACAAAACACTTTCAGGTAAGTAGTGATCAGTTTCCACTGAGGAGTATGTCCTTATTAGCTGCAAAATTAATTGCATTTGCATGATAGCAAGATTTTATGCACATTTCCTCAACGTGTTACCTCATATTAAATCAATACATTAATACAGTCAATGCTCCCGTAAGTGGACACCCTCGGGAAGCAGAAAAAGTGTCCGCAACGTACTGGAGCTGGCCGCTTACGGGAATGATTCTCGTAAGCGGCTACTAGCAGTTTAAGGGAAGGTGGCCACTTACTGGAGCTAGCTTTTACCGCTCACACTAATATGAAAAATACAAAACATAAACAAATGACAAAATAAAGAAATATACGAAGGCAAACAGCGGTGTGAATTTCATTGGTTAAAATAGGATTGAGGTAGAAGTATAGAGGCGTTTTCACTCAGTCCTGTGGGAATGAAATGACAAAGGCCATGTTGGTGTCCCTAACAAAAGAAGTTTTCAAATATATTTTGTACGGGACACCAATATGACGGCTATCACGTCAAGTGAAAACACTCTATATAGTTATAGACCTCTGATTGCGGCTAATAGTCCTAATATAGGACTGCATGTTCCTTTGGGTGTCCGCGTATGGGAGCTTATAGAAACAACAGAAAAATCCAAATTGCACCCTCGAAAGTGTCCACGGCCACTTATGGGAATGGCCGCTTTCAGGAATGTATAAACACAGAGTTTGTATGCGAGTTCAAACAGGGTTTTGTCATTAGGTGCCTGATAAGTTTCCTGGAAACAAGCCAAGTCTCCCAGATGAAGAGTAAAATGCTTAAAATTGCTGTAGGTTGGTGCATTTTGGGACAACTTTGGAATTGTTTAAATCAACTTTTTGGTGAGTTAATTCTCCTTACAGAATATCTCCCGCCTGCCACTGATATATATCTGGTCGGACATGGAAGAACATACGGGGAGTGGGGGAGGGGAGGGGGTGGTAACTCTTCAGAATTTTTAGGTAGTAGTGTGCTGCCTGGTTCCCCAAATACTGACCCAGTTTCAGATCAAAATAGGTCATTTTCAGTTTATAAAGGGGAGTTATCCCCCGAGCTAGCTCCCCTCCCTAAACAGTCCAGCTTGAGACTGAAAGCACCACCATAGCCGGCGGGGCTAAAGTACAGGTCACAGTCACAGGTCAGAATAAAAAAATATAAAAAAATATAAAATAAAATAAATAAACCAATAAAAATAAATAAATAAAATCACGAACTGACAAATTAATGAAAAAATTCCCTTTTTTCTGTAAAATTCCTTTTTACTTGTATACACACCCTACCCCCAAAGGGATGTAGTCATGTGATCAGTTCTCGAGCACATGGTAGCTAAGATGGCTGAGTACAAGGTAATTATATAAGTCGCTTGTTACCGTTACCGCAATAAAACTAAGCTTTTCACGCATATCAAATAAATTGGCGAATAGTCACAAATGTACACAGTACTGTTTCACTAAGTTAACCATCAGCTTTAGGGAGTACAGTATGGCAATAAATGAATAATATACCTGACAAAAACAAAAGGTAACAAGCGACTTATCTCATACTCAGCCATCATGCCATGTGCTCGAGAACTGATCATGTGACTACATCCCTTCAGGGGTAGGGTGTGTATACAAGTAAAAAGGAATTTTACAGAAAAAAGGGAATTTTTTTCGTTAATTTGTCAGTTTTTGTGATTTTTATTTATTTATTTTTATTGGTTTATTTATTTTATTTTTAATTTCTTTTTCTTTTTATTCTGACCTGTGACCTGTGACTTCCTGACCTGTGACCTGACCTGTGACCTGTACCGTTTAGCCCCACCGAGGTAAAACTCATTGCCAATGATGAAAGGTTGTGCAACAGGACTCAATTTGAAACAGATGCAAAGGCAACTCGGAAATGACCTATTTAATAAGACACTCATAATTCAGTGACCACAACGACGAAGGTGTCAAAGGCCATCCTCCCTACCACCCTGATTTTGGCACCCCACCCATCCACCCCCCTTTCAAATTTGAGCGGCCAGAGCAGCTCGAGCTTATACAGCTGTTTCGAGAAAGGTTGTCGGTAAAAGCGCACGCGACACGCGACAATCCCGAAAGGTAATCTGGGAAATGATCAGGCAAGGTACGTTCCTGACACTGTAGCTGTCGAACCTACTTTTGTTGCTTTCTTTTAGCACTCGCAAACATACGTCCATGGCGTCTCGTGCCATTTTCTCAGATTTCCCTGAAATGCTGAAGTCAAGGAACCATGAACTTAACTACCCACAATACTTTTCGGGATTGTCGCGTGCGCTTTTTCCCGACAACCTTTCTCGAAACAGCTGCATACAGCTGTTTCGAGAAAGGATGTCGGAAAAAAGCGCACGTGACAATCCCGAAAGGTTTTGTGGGTAGTTTTAAGTTCACGGTTCCTTGACTTCAGCATTTCAGGAAATCTGAGAAAATGGACGCCATGGAAGTATGTTTGCGAGTTCTAAAAGAAAGCAACAAAAGTAGGTTCGACAACTACAGTGTCACGTACCTTGCTGATCATATCCAGATTACCTTTCTGGATTGTCGCGTGCGCTTTTTTCCGACAACCTTCTCGAAACAGCTGTAAACGCGAGCTCATTTTTCCAAATCCGCACAGATAACTTATATTGCGTTTCAATGAATGCTGTTATGCGAGCTGAGATTTCAATGTTACATATATTCCCCTCCAAACTCTCAAATGACACGCTTATCCCTGGTGGTAATATGAAACTGGTAAAGGACCCGGTAAATTCAAATCGATATCGAAATCGAACACGAGACTCACCATAACATGTACAAAGTCGCTGTCATTTAGCGTGTCTTTTATGGCGTCGTTTAGTCCTAGTATCCCTCCACTTTGAGCCAAACAGCTTCGAGGTTTTGGCGATTAGCTGTACCTTTTCTGTCTCACTAATCCCTTGTGAGCGGAGGATTGTTTCTTCAATTAGCCATTGAATAGAATTGTCACCTTTCCCACAAGGGAGAACAAACCATTTTCCATTGAATCGAACTGATAGCCTCATGTTTCTGCTGCCTTGCTGGTCACGTTAAAACATAAATCGTCTGCAATTATAGCGGGTTTTTTCAGGAGGAATATATAGAACTATCAAAAGTTTATGGTCTCATATGCCATTGCGTGACGATCGACCAAGCGGACAAACTAGTGCCCAGTTTTTTATCAAGTCGAAATGCCAGGCATTTTTAACTAGTGAATGCGAAAGCAATAAACGAGTTATTGCATTTGGTGGACAAATTTCACTCGATCGGTCGATGGGCTGTAGATATTATATTAATCGCGCTATTAATTTATGCATATTAATTCCTCGCGTAGCGGGGTTTATAATTCTGTCCCCCAAGAGCTGACGCGAGAGCAATTCTCGTGTGGCCTTTACGGTCATATTTATTTATTTATTTATTTATTTAATTGTTTGTTTGTGGAGTTGGGGGATGACATGACGTCACACGGCGCGCTCGTGGCCTAATGGCTTAAGGCGCTAACTTTAAATCTGATCTTCGGGATTGAGGGCGTGAGTTCAAATCCGACATGGTCCTTCTTTTTTTTTTTTTTTTTTTTTTTCGGTTCAAATCCAGGCCGTTCTTTTTTTTAACCCCTTTTCTTTGCTTAATAACATTGACTTCGACGTAATCTTTGTAGCACGTAAATGTAGAAACAGGAACGGCTGCTGAAGAATAACAATTTTTACTCCAAGTTTGTTTATCGAACAAATTTATATACGGGTCATTTGTGAAAAAAACCCGGCTTTATTAAATCCATTATCAACACAGGAAAAGGAAAGACGACTCAGGAATGTCCTCAAAGTACGATCAACATATGGCTTAGTTTCCATTGTAGACGTGAAGACTTGTGTCTGAAAATAATTCGCCGATCCGATATTGCGAAGAAGATTTTACCTACAAAAGCGAGGTGGTTTCAGATCATTCGGACGGAAAAGTGGGGAAAACAGTACAAGAGCGCTACAATTTATTACAGATATCGAGGACGAGCGAACTCCAATCGAAACCAAAACCCGGTGGCATAGCAAAAACACGGCGTTCGTCCGGCGATTCTCAGAAAACCTTGTAGCGATTCTTGGAAACCTTGCAGATCAAATCGCAGCGTGCCCGTTACTAGGCAACAAAAGCTTCGCGAGGAACCTGCGAGTCCACGTATTACTAGTTAATTCTCCGCGTAGCGGGGTTTATAATTCTGTCCCCCAAGAGCTCACGCGAGAGCAATTCTCGTGTGGCCTTTACGGTCATATTTATTTATTTGTTTGTTTGTGGAGTTGGGGGATGGCATGACGTCACACGGCGCGCTCGTGGCCTAATGGCTTAAGGCGCTAACTTGATCTTCAGGATGTCATCCCCCAACTCCACAAACAAACAATTAAATAAATAAATAAATAAATAAATAAATATGACCGTAAAGGCCACACGAGAATTGCTCTCGCGTCAGCTCTTGGGGACAGAATTATAAACCCCGCTACGCGAGGCCTTCGGCCTCGCTTCGCGAGGAATAAATACTGCATACTGAAGACATACTTTTCCCTTTTCTTTCTTTCTGATCTTGGTTAACAGAAGTTATCATATCGACGATAACATAATTTCGTAATCGTGTCAGAACATATTACCCAACTTTATATTTGAAAGTATAATATAATTCAGTCCTAATCGTGTCAGAATCATATTACCCACTTTTATATTTCAAGGTACAGTGGTTTCATCTACGCGAGCGAAATGTATAAGACAAATAATTATCCTATCGCAACTAAAAAACGCCGATGGAGAGTTTTCAAGAACTGCGTGCTGAAATGTGGGGAGGGGGCGGGGCTGCAGCCGTAAGGGCGCGGGAAGGCTACAGGAAGGCGAATAAAAGGGAGGGGAAACACCCAAGATGGCGGGAACGCGTGAAGAAATAGAAACAAAAAAAAATAAAAGAAGAAACAAATTTCGTTTCCCGTAAAATTTCGCATTATTTCGCTAAAAGGAAAAACACAAAAAGAGGCGTGAGCGCCAATCTAAGGAATGGGCGGAAACCGGGAGTTAAAATTGTAACGAGAAGCGGGGAAATTTTCATAAACTCCCTGCCACCGGCCCCCCCCCCCCCCCCTGAAATAAAAGCACATATGTTTGATGATTGGATATTACTTAATAAGAGTCTAAATAATAAGTCTAGCAGTGAACAATAACTTGATGAAAATTTGTTGCTATATTTTTAAGAGCAATAAAATTATAGTTTGTTTCCATAGAGTAATACGTGGTCTGCCACTAATTAATTTGTTTCGTGTTTTTTAATTTTCAAAGCCTTTAGCTTAAACAAAAAACGGTCACGTAACGGAATTAACTCAGAGTTAGATAATGCACAAAGAGTTGCAACACAAAAATGCCAAAATGATCAAGTTGATATAATATAAAATAACTGAAATATTCAATTTAAAAAAAACAACCTAACGAAAATTGTAAAGCGAGGAACGTTTTTGCGTAAAGAACAAACCAAAGCTGTTTTCGATGATTTCATTCATAAAATCAAAAAAGTCTAGAAAAAATCTCATTTAAGGAAAACGCTGGTTGGCATCGAGGATGAAAATTGGGGGTCGTAAAACGTTTTAAGTTTAAAGATAATGAATCATACAGCTGCTGTAATAGAGTTTTAACTTTTGCGTGTTAATTGCATTGTTATATCCTGGTTGAAGGCGCTTGGGTTGGCTGGACTGTTCAACAGAGAAGCAAGAATAATCAATCCTTTGACGTATTTAAATAGATTACTTTCTTTTCTTCGCTTATCGTTTTAGAAAACAGATAAACATACACAAAGTCATGTAACAGGTCAGTCTTCGATTAAAAACTGATCATAAAAGCAAAAATTTAACAACGCGATTGATAAGAACATTCTGGCCCTTTTCAAGTCAAATGACAACTTCTGTAAAACAATTATGCCGAGTGAGTGTTTCTCGTTTTTTCATAAATAAGTTTTGCAATTCCCTCAGTGCGTTGCGCTATAAGTTTTATCACGATTCTGATCTGAAGTAGGGTGTAAATTATAAAAAAAAGCTGATAATAATACTGCTGGGGCAAAAACCAAAATAAACGAGTAAACACTAATTTGAACGGTATATGAAAGGGTTTGAAAACACTTTGCTATGTGAACAGTGATAGTGGATCAACAACAGGCACATAGCCGGCTGTGTCACTGGAGGTAAACAGAATTCTTAAATACTGCATAAGACATAATACTTTTCCTTTTCTTTCTTGGTTAATAGACAGCTATTCCATAAATCAACGATAATAGAACCCGCATTAATCGTGGCAGAAACATAATCACGGCCGAACTATATTATTCGAAAGTAAAATATAATTCCGTATCCTCTTTCAAAAAATATTAACACCTTTACAACTTTTATATTTGAAAGTAGATGTAATTCCCTAATCGTGGTCAGAAAACATATTAACCCCACTGTTTGTATATTTGAAAGTATAAATAGAATTCCCTTAATCGTGTCAGCAACAATACATACAGCAAACTTTTATATTTGACAGTATAAATAGAATTCCTAATCGTGTCAAAAACATATTACCCAACTTTTATATTTGAAAAACGCAATGAGAGTTTTGCTGAAAAGTTGTGTGTGGGGGAGGGGGGTGGGGGGGGGGGGGGGGGGGGGGGGGGGGGGGGGGGGGGGGGGGGGGGGGGGGGGG
>MU825880.1:2340127-2374687 GCA_029204205.1 Desmophyllum pertusum
CTGACTACTTGTCTCTTGTGTTGATTCACAAACTTATAAACAACAGTAAAAAAAACTAAACAGTACATACGACGCGACGCATAATTCAGTGTAACTATTTTTTTTTATCGTTTTAAAATTAATGGGATAAATTTTCCATTGGCATCTGAAATGTAATGTCCTTCATCTCCAATGTACTCCAGTTAAAAACTCATTTGAACACAATCCAAATCTCAGTATGCGGTGTCGGGTGGAGTTTAATGTTTGCCGTATAATATCAGCTAACTGCCTGCGCCCCCCCCCCCACCCCCGACCGCTCCACCAACCACCTCCCCCTCCTACCCACGCATTTTGATTGGTCAAAACCTTTGTCGAGTGGCAACAGTATGAAACACGCATCACTGCAAACAAGTTATATGAGAGTTGGATTGTTTAACAAATCATGTCAGGTTGAAAACAAACACAAACGCATTTTTCTGTTGAAACCTTTCCCGCACTTTCTGCATGCATTGCTTTTTCAAAGTTTCTGATTGATTTGTTCGCATTTTGCAGTTACTTGAATTTTACTCTGATTACTCAGGTCGGTTTTAAACTAATATCACAAAACATATTATGTTATCTGATAGCTTGATACGATTGTATAAAATCAAACTATTTGGTAGCTTAACGAATTACCAAAACATTCTACAACACTGAATAAAACTGGAGATTTGCATTGCATAATTAATAAGTAAAATAAATAAAACAAACGTTTTTTTAAAAATTCTACTGAATAATTTTCTATTTCTGTTGCTTGGATAAACCTGACATTGACATAAGGTGCTTACAGAAAACAATAATGAAGCCCCACATGACCATTTCTGTGGACATCCATCTTTCCTGTTGTTTAGATCATTTTTTGCTGAGAAGGAAAATGTATACCTTTGAGGAATAAACCGCAGCTAAACAATTGGTTTATGTATGTTTCCTTCTTGAATTTCAAAGTAAGAATGGGAGGAGGCCTGGTACTAGGTCTAGTTAGACGTCTGAGCACTTCCTGCGATTAACCGTTGGTACCCGAAGGACCTATTCGCAAGATTGTCGAATGTTTATCACTCGTTCGCTAGTCTGGGCGATGTGGGTAATCAACACTCGTGTATTTAAAAAACGATATCAAGCCCTTTTAAACATGTAATAATCTACATTTACTGATGACTTCTCAGAACATGCCAGGCCTGTACAGCTGCTGTTGATTATTTTATCTTCAAATTGAAAGCTTTAACAATAATGTTTATTCATCCCATATCACTGTTGACACAGGGGCGGTTCACTTAGCAAGAAAAATATATTATTCCAACAATGTGTTTATTTTTATAATAGCAACGGAAGAAGTTTTTTAAACTCTTACTACCCCAAGTTTTTGTAGTTACACTTCTTTTTCACATTTTAAATTCCAGTTACTTCATCCATCGAAAGAATCATTGGAGATATTATTTTTAGTTTTGCAAATATTTTAAAAGAATCTCCAAAAAATGACAATATGGTGTTAGATTCCCTGGTAAATGGAATTGGTAATGTTTTTTTTTCTGAAATGGACGGAATGAAAGCAGCTTTATTCTAACGTTGTTGTTTTCCTCGCCTATTATCGTATTTTGATTAGGACTTCGAGTTTCACACAAAACTAATAAGAAAGGAGACAGGAGGCAAAAAAAGCAAATAAAAGAACGACTTTAATTAACTATTAAAGAATTTTATTTTTGCCTATTCGTACCTTGATGCCGCAAATAGTGCATTTGAAATGAGTGTTTGTCGTGCACAAGCTATATAAAAATTTAGAAATAAGAACTGTTTCTCCGATGGTACTTACATCAGTCAACCAAATTTCCAAACTCAACCCGCGTAACTTAACATCTTATAAAAGCTCAATTCCAGGGTCTCTCCCACTCCCATCGAAAGTAAGAAATGATTTTTTAGGAAGTAAATATCCAGTCCGCCCACATACGACGTGTTGAAACTGACCGGCATATTTTCCTATGTATTATTTAGTGTTTTTTTGTTATGACAAGATAAATAATATCGATCGCTTGTGTTGCATTTCACATTTCATAATTCAGTCAACAAATGCAAAACAGGAAGGAAAAATTCGTATTTTGTGGCTCTGCTCGAGTAAACCGAATTTCCCAATGTGCTTAATGATGTCCTGTAAAAATTAAATATGTTGAAGATAAATACGGATAACAGCGAGAAATTTCTCCTTTCCTGTTGTAAAATTCCATCAGAACTACTATTGTAGTTGTTATTATTTTAATAAGAAAAGTAAAGAAATAAAACGGAGCGTTTTTAAACTGCACCAAACTGAAATAATTCATGATATAAAACCACAAATTAATCAGTCCACAATTAATGACCGTTATGAATTTTGTTGAAAGTTGCAGTTTATTTGACTCGAAATATGGCGCAGAATGTGTTTCTTATCGTTTCGGGTTGTTAATTTTTCGTTTTATGATCAGAGACTGACCATTTATGCGATCTGTTTTCTAAACAATAAGCAAAGAAGAGAATAAAGCTATTTAAATACCTGGAAAGATTACATGATTATTTGTTGTTCTCTGTTGAAAGTCAACCAAACGGCCTTCGCCATGATAAGCAAACAATGAATTTCATACACAGGAAAGATAAAGTCCATGCAGCATATGTTGATTCATTATCTTTAAACTGATGTTTTAACAATATGTTCATTCATCCCACGTCCACTGTAGACTTAATTATTCAGACTCTTTATTATAACTAGTAATATCTCATCGGCCATCAAACATATGTGCTTTCATTTCAGGGGGGTGGGGGGGAGGTGGGGGTGTTAGGGGAGGGGGGGGGGGGGAGGGGGGGGGGGGTCTAAACTTCATTAAAAACTTTCTGCCCTCCAACTCTTCCCTCTTCTCGCTTCTTCCCATACATTTTGACTCTCGGTATCCGCCCTTTTCCTTTTCTTATTTTGGCGAAATATTGCTAAAGATGTTATTGACGTTTTGTTCCTATTTTTCTCCTCGGCTCCCAGTCCACCTTGGGTCCCGCCCCGCTTACAGCCCTCTCTTGGACTCTCTTCCTCAGTGTTCCTCCCCCCCCCCCCCCCCCCCCCGCCCCACTTTTCAGCAAACTCTTCATTCCGCGTTTTGTCAAATAATAAAAGTTTGGGTAATATGTTGTTTGACACGATTACGGAATTCTATTATACTTTCAAATATAAAAGTTGTGTAATATGTTTTCTGACACGATTTAGGAATTCCTAATTATACCTTTCAATATAAAACAGTGGTAATATGTTTCTGACACGATTAGGAATTGCAGTTATACTTTCAAATATAAAAGTTGTAAAGGTGGTTATATTTTTTCTGAAACGATTTACTGAGAATTCTTATTATACTTTCGAATATATAAGTTTGGGTGATATGTTTTCTGACACGATTAAGGGGTTCTATTATCGTTTGATTTATGGTAGCTTCTATTAACCAAGAAAGAAAAGGGAAAAGTATTTTATGTCTTATGCAGTATTTAAGAAATTCTGCAGTGACAAGCCGGCTATGTTGGCTGTTTGTTTGATCACTATCACTGGTTTCACACAGCAATTGTTCAAACCCTTTTTTCATACGTAAATTAGTTTTTTTACTCAGGGTGTTCAAATTCTGATGCAAATCAAATTTATTTTGGTTTTTGCCCAAGCAGTATAATTATCAGCTTTTTCTTATAATTTAAACCCTATTCAGATCAAATCGGATAACTATAGAGAACGCTGAGGGAATTCCAAACTTATTTATGAAAAAACGAGAAACACTCAGTCACATAATTTTGTTACAGAAGTTGTCATTTGACTTGAAAAGGGCCAGAATGTTCTTATCAATCGGTTGTTTTATGACCAGTTTAATCGAAGACTGACTGTACATGACTTTGTGTATGTTATCTGTTTTCTAAAACGATAAGCGAAGAAAAGAAAATAATGTATTTAAATACGTCAACGATGATTATTCTTGCTCTCTGTTGAACAGTCAGCCCAACGCCTTCACCAGGATAAACAGCAATTGACACGCAAAGCTAAACTCTATTCAGCAGCTGGTGATCATTATCTTTAAACTAAACGTTTTAACAACAATTTTCATTTTATGCCAACAGCGTTTTTCTTATGATTTAGACTTTTTATGAAATCATCGAACAGCTTTGTTTTGTTTCTAGCAAAAAGTCCTCGCTTACAATTTCGTTAGTTGTTTTTAAATTAATATTTCAGTTATTTTATATATCACTTGATCATTTTGGCATTTTGTGTTGCAACTCTTTGTAAAATACTGAGTTAAAACTCTGAGTTAATTCCGTTACGTGACCGTAAGCTAAGGCTTTGAAAATTAAAAACACGAACAAATTAGGAGACCACGAATTACTCTATGGAACAACTATATTTTTATTATCTTAAAACTGAACGTTATAGCAACAATTTTCATCAAGTTATGTCACTGTAGACTTATTATTTAGACTCTTTATTAAGTAATATCCATCATCAAACATATGTGCTTTTATTTCAGGGGGGGGGGGGTGGGGGGGGGGGGGATTGGGGGGGGTCAGGGGTATGAAAATCCCCGCTTCTCGTACATTTTACTCCCGGTTTCCGCCCATTCCTTGTGGCTTCCGCCCTCTTTGTGTTTTTCCTTTTGCGAAATATTGCGAAATTTTTACGAAATTTGTTTCTATTTCTCCCGGTTCCCGCCATCTTGGGTGTCCCTCCCTTTATTCGCCTCCTGTAGACTTCCCGCCCCCTTACGGATGAGCCCCCCCCCCCCCCCCCCCCCCCCACCCCCTCCCCACACATTCAGCACGAGTTTTAAACTCTCATCGCGTTTATTGCGATAGGATAATTATTTGTCTTACACATTTCGCTCGCGGTAGATAAACCACTGTACCTTGAAATATAAAAGTTGGGTAATATCTTTTTGACACGATTTAAGGTCTTCTACTATACTTTCAAATATAAAAATTGGTGTAATATGATTCTGACACGATTACGGAATTCTATTATACTTTCAAATATAAAAGTTGGGTAATTGATACGATTAGGAATTATATTATACTTTCAAATATAAAAGTTGGGTAATATGTTTCTGACACGATTAAGGGAATTCTGTTATCGTCGATATGATAACTTCTGTTAACCAAGCCAGAAAGTAAGAAAAGGGAAAAGTATGTCTTCAGTATGCAGTATTTATATATGGTCATATATTCTCAGCAAGTTTTTATTTTTATTTTTTGCAGTGACAAGCAGGTTGAATGCTGTTGTTGATCACTATCACTGTTCACACAGCAATTGTTCAAACCCTTTCATACGTAAATTAGTTTATACTCGTGTGTTCATCATCGTCATGCGGATCAAAATTATTTTAATTTTAAATATAGAAGAGAGAGTTTTTTAGCCCCGGGAGACTCATACAACTTCGTACCCAGGGTTATCCGCGTTCAAATGGCGGCCGGCGCGTTGATAGAAGACTCTGGGGACGAGGTTGGGACTCGTATTGAAACAGATTGAGGCAAACTACATAGCATAAAGACCCCGACCAGCATTCGTACCTGGATCCCTGCTCCTCCACGGGCTCCTTTTAAATTTTAAAATTGAGTTGCAAAAAGCGAGCGGACGGAGTTTGAATTCTCGGTTTCACGCCACTGTCACGCCATAAATAAAAAAAATCGAAACCGTTCAATGAATGAAGTCAAGGAATTGACATGTCATAGATAATGAATAAATAAGGAATCAGTCCAAGTCTCAGGTCTGTGCGGTATTCCGCACTCGAGTTATTTGTCAAAATGTTCCACACAAATTTATAGAGCTCAGTATGGAAAACGCCATGTTGGAGTCCCTTTGAGGGGCTCCAACATGGCCGCCGGAAATAGGAAAAAACATCTGGAGTTCACTTTGCCAGAAAGGAGGTTTGTTTACTCTTGTGAACTTTCGAATATTTAGATAAATATTTCTCCTTAAACTTAAATTGTTTAGAATGCTGAAAATCACCCGAAGAGTCATGTTTTAGATACGGAACAGTCTGTCAGCTGATGTCACGTACGATGAAAACTCGGAAATTTAAACCGTTCTATTTTCAAAAGGAAGCATGAGATCGAGCTAAAAGAAATTGTGCAAAGATATATATTTAGGTAATCTTTCCTTGAATGAAGGTAAAAAATTCTGTAGGCCTCGCGGTTTTGAATTTTTGAATTTGATGACTTCACGTGAAAAACAAGAATAGATACAAATTTGCTAACGACACAACCTCGTCCCCAGGGCCATCTCCGCTTTCAAGATGGAGGTTGGGCGCGAAGAAGACCCTGGTGAAGAGCAGGTCACGTGGCCACAAAATTAGCCAATAGCGAGCCCGCCGCCATTTTGAAACAATCAAAATCTCCAATATTTTTGGAGACACGAGACCTGCTGTTCGCCAGGGTCTTCTTCGCGCCCACCCGCCATCTTGAAAGCGGAGATGGCCCTGGGGACGAGGTTGCTAACGACAATCAAAGGCTCCTATGAAATTAGCTAATTAATTAATATGCATAAATTAATAGCGCGATCAATATAATGTCTACAGCCCATCGACCGACGAGTGAAATTTGTCCACCAAATGCAATAACTCGTTTATTGCTTTCGCATTCACGAGTTAAAATGACTGGCATTTCGACTTGATAAAAACTGGGCACTAGTTTGCCCGCTTGGTCGATCGTCACGCAATGGCATTTGAGACCATAAACTTTGATAGTTCTATATATTCCTCCTTTGAAAAACCCGCTATAATTGCAGACGATTATGTTTTAACGTGACCAGCAAGGCAGCAGAACATGAGGCTATCAGTTCGATTCAATGGAAAATGGTTTGTTCTCCCTTGTGGGAAAGGTGACAATTCTATTCAATGGCTAATTGAAGAAACAATTCTCCGCTCACAAGGGATTAGTGAGACAGAAAAAGGTACAGCTAATCGCCCAAAACCTCGACGCTGTTTTGGCTCAAAGTGGAGGGATACTAGGACTAAACGACGCCATAAAAGACACGCTAAATGACAGCGACTTTGTACATCTTACTGGTGAGTTCTCGTGTTCGATATCGATTTGAATTTACCGGGTCTTTTACCAGTTTCATATTACAGGGTCCACCAAGGATAAGCGTGTCATTTGCGAGTTTGGAGGGGAATATATTTAACATTGAAATCTCGCCATAACAGCATTCATTGAAACGAAATATAAGTTATCTGTGCGGATTTGGAAAAATGAGCTCGCGTTACAGCTGTTTTCGAGAAAGGTTGTCGGAAAAAAGCGCACGCGACAATCCAGAAAGGTAATCTGGGATATGATCAGCAAGGTACGTTTCCTGACACTGTAGTTGTCGAACCTACTTTTGTTGCTTTCTTTTAGAACTCGCCAAACATACTTCCATGGCGTCCATTTTGTCAGATTTCCCTGAAATGCTGAAGTCAAGGAACCGTGAACTTAAAACTACCCACAAAACCTTTCGCGGATTGTCACGTGCGCTTTTTTCCGACATCCTTTCTCGAAACAGCTGTGTGCAGCTGTTTCGAGAAAGGTTGCGGGAAAAAGCGCACGCGACAATCCCGAAAAGTATTGTGGGTAGTTAAGTTCATGGTTCCTTGACTTCAGCATTTCATGGGAAATCTGAGAAAATGGACGCCATGGAAGTATGTTTGCGAGTTCTAAATGAAAGCAACAAAAGTAGGTTCGACAAACTACAGTGTCAGGAACGTACCTTGCTGATCATATCCCAGATTACCTTTCGGATTGTCACGTGCGCTTTTTCCGACATCCTTTCTCGAAACAGCTGTGCTGCAGCTGTTTCGAGAAAGGTTGCGGAAAAAGCGCACGCGACAATCCCCGAAAAGTATTGTGGGTAGTTTTAAGTTCATGGTTCCTTGACTTCAGCATTTCAGGGAAATCTGAGAAAATGGACGCCATGGAAGTATGTTTGCGAGTGCTAAAAGAAAGCAACAAAAGTAGGTTCGACAGCTACAGTGCCAGGAACGTACCTTGCTGATCATTTCCCAGATTACCTTTCGGGATTGTCGCGTGTGCTTTTTTCCGACAACCTTCTCGAAACAGCTGTATAAGCTCGAGATTCTCTGGCCGCTCAAATTTGAAAGGGGGGTGGATGGGTGGGTGCCAAAATCAGGGTGGTAGGGAGGATGGCCTTTGACGCCTTCGTCGTTGTGGTCACTGAATTATGAGTGTCTTATTAAATAGGTCATTTCCGAGTTGCCTTTTGCATCTGTTTCAAATCGAGTCCTGTTGCACAACCTTTCATCATTGGCAATGAGTTTTACCTCGGTGGGGCTAAACGGTACAGGTCACAGGTCAGGTCACAGGTCAGGAAGTCACAGGTCACAGGTCAGAATAAAAAAGAAAAATAAATTAAAAATAAAATAAATAAACCAATAAAATAAATAAATAAAATCACAAAAACTGACAAATTAACGAAAAAAATTCCCTTTTTTCTGTAAAATTCCTTTTTACTTGTATACACACCCTACCCCCGAAGGGATGTAGTCACATGATCAGTTCTCGAGCACATGGTGTGATGGCTGAGTATGAGATAAGTCGCTTGTTACCTTTTGTTTTTGTCAGGTATATTATTCATTTATTGCCATACTGTACTCCCTAAAGCTGATGGTTAACTTAGTGAAACAGTACTGTGTACATTTGTGACTATTCGCCAATTTATTTGATATGCGTGAAAAGCTTAGTTTTGTTGCGGTAACGGTAACAAGCGACTTATATAATTACCTTGTACTCAGCCATCTTAGCTACCATGTGCTCGAGAACTGATCACATGACTACATCCCTTTGGGGGTAGGGTGTGTATACAAGTAAAAAGGAATTTTACAGAAAAAAGGGAATTTTTTCATTAATTTGTCAGTTCGTGATTTTTATTTATTTATTTTTATTGGTTTATTTATTTTATTTTTTATTTTTTTATATTTTTTTATTCTGACCTGTGACCTGTGACCTGTACTTTAGCCCCGCCGGCTATGGTGGTGCTTTCAGTCTCAAGCTGGACTGTTTAGGGAGGGGAGCTAGCTCGGGGGATAACTCCCCTTTATAAACTTGAAAATGACCTATTTTGATCTGAAACTGGGTCAGTATTTGGGGAACCAGGCAGCACACTACTACCTAAAATTCTGAAGAGTTACCACCCCCTCCCCTCCCCCACTCCCCGTATGTTCTTCCATGTCCGACCAGATATATATCAGTGGCAGGTGGGAGATATTCTGTAAGGAGAATTAACTCACCAAAAAAGTTGATTTAAACAATTCCAAAGTTGTCCCAAAATGCACCAACCTACAGCAATTTTAAGCATTTTACTCTTCATCTGGGAGACTTGGCTTGTTTCCAGGAAACTTATCAGGCACCTAATGACAAAACCCTGTTTGAACTCGCATACAAACTCTGTGTTTACACATTCCTGAAAGCGGCCATTCCCATAAGTGGCCGTGGACACTTTCGAGGGGTGCAATTTGGATTTTTCTGTTGTTTCTATAAGCTCCCATACGCGGACACCCAAAGGAACATGCAGTCCTATATTAGGACTATTAGCCTCAATCAGAGGTCTATAACTATATAGAGTGTTTTCACTTGACGTGATAGCCGTCATATTGGTGTCCCCGTACAAAATATATTTGAAAACTTCTTTTGTTAGGGACACCAACATGGCCTTTGTCATTTCATTCCCACAGGACTGAGTGAAAACGCTCTATACTTCTACCTCAATCCTATTTTAACCAATGAAATTCACACCGCTGTTTGCCTTCGTATATTTCTTTATTTTGTCATTTGTTTATGTTTTGTATTTTTTCATATTAGTGTGAGCGGTAAAAGCTAGCTCCAGTAAGTGGCCACCTTCCCTTAAACTGCTAGTAGCCGCTTACGAGAATCATTCCCGTAAGCGGCCAGAGCTCCAGTACGTTGCGGACACTTTTTCTGCTTCCCGAGGGTGTCCACTTACGGGAGCATTGACTGTATTAATGTATTGATTTAATATGAGGTAACACGTTGAGGAAATGTGCATAAAATCTTGCTATCATGCAAATGCAGCTAAAGGACATACCTCCTCAGTGGAAACTGATCACTACTTACCTGAAAGTGTTTTGTATCCTTTGTTTCTTGAACCTGACTGCTTTAAACGGCCAGAATTTTTTATCCCGACCAATCCATACATGTTTTTACTTTTATTCAAACCTCCATACATGCACAGTGGCCTGACCTCCCTTAACAAATGGCCAGTTACTTCTGCCCCAGCAGGGTGGCTGTTGTTAGGGATTGAGGTTCAACTGTAGCTTATGAAGTGTTTATGTTGACAATATATACTTGAACCTTTATCCAATCTTAAGTTATGATATTGACTGACTGACTGACTGACTGATTGATTGATTGATTGATTCATTGATTCATTGATTCATTGATTCATTGATTCATTGATTCATTGATTCATGGATTCATTGATTGATTGATTGATTGATTCGTTCGTTCGTTCGTTCGTTCGTTCGTTCGTTCATTCATTCAATTTTAATTGAAGAGCTGGTTATTTTTAATAAAGTATTAATAAACCCAAACTTTTAGAATAGTTTTGGTATATAATTATTGTTATTAGATTTAGAATGATTTTCAATCATGAGAGTTAATTTCTGAGCCATTCAAAATTTATAATCAGTGAGTTTTTAAATGAGTGTCACTCCAATATGGTTCAATGTGTACTGGTGCTCTGAAGTTGCAAGAAACATTACTTTGAATATTGATAACATATTTGAAATATATTAATCCTTAACTTTTTATGTCATAATGCTAATTAGACTAGGAGAAGCAGTAGTTACGGGTCAACATGTCTCCCAGGTAATTATTATACTTCACAACTCATCAGAATATTGATTGCTGACTTAGTTTATAACATGTACACAGGGCAAAATTACTGAACTCGAATTGGTTTCAACAGAGGAAATTTGTGTTCATTATTTATCAGTCCAAAATCTACATGAATTAATTGCCTGTATTAGGGCCTGTTGTTGACCAAGATTCCAATGATTTTAAAGGGACTGGGTTTCACGGTTCGGTGCATGTGCCGGCTTATCAACTTTATCCGTTTAAAAAACCCCACTCACATGTACTTCTCGATACTTCAGTAATCACATACTATAATTAGTCCAAGCAAAACGACGAATGACCACAATTCACAAAAAATTTAACGGATTATACCGAGAATTGTCAACATTGAATACCAGTATAAATTACCAGAATAAAGTGTTGGCCCAAAGGATTTATTCTGGTAATTTATTCTGGTATTCAAATGTCGACATTCTCGGTGTAATCTGTTGAAATTTTTGCGAATTTTGGTCATTCGTCGTTTTGCTTGGACTAATATTATAGTATGTGATTACTGAAGTATCGAGAAGTACCTGTGAGTGGGTTTTTTTACACGGACAAAGTTGATAAGCCAGCACATGTGCCGAACCATGAGACACTCCCTAATTAATAATAATTATTAGAAGATGACCCAACCTGTGGGCTGTATAATTGTATGCCGTGAATAAATATTGGAAGATCAGCATATAAATTAAGTGCCAGGGCATATTAGTGACTTTAGCACTACATAAATATTGTATTATATTATTATTATAATACCTTTAATACTTTCTTAAAAATTGCCAAAGATAAACTGAATTGCCTTGATCACAATTAAATTTTTCCCTTTTTGTTATTAAAAGCTAAGTAAGCACATGTTTCCTTACATAATAATGATGTAATTCCCTAATTATTAAGGAATGCTTTATTGCATCACTTGTTTCCTATTAATTAATTTGCAAATTGTCCCTGAAACACTACACAACCTACTAGGCAATTTTTTTGCAAAATTCTGGATTTTAAACATGCGCGATATTAATCCTTATTTTTACTAAGCCCCGAGCAATTATCTAATGGTATTATTCTTATTGAATTAAAATAACCCATTGGCATATAATTAATATACTTTTAATTTAAAATACTCTTGCTTAATTGCAGTTTGTAGAACTTGATGGGTGTTCACTGTCAACCCAAACTCTGGTAGCACTGGGAAATGGCAAATTAAAGATAAAGGTACAATAATATATAATTTATGTATATTAGCTAGGTATAATAATGTTGTGACCCTTTTTATTCATTTTTAGTTACCGTAAAAGCTCTATTAAGCCCCCCTCTCTAATAAGCCCCCCCCCCCCCTTTGGAAGTCAGATTTTGTAATAAGCTCCCCCTCTCAATTAAGACCCCCCCCCCCCCCCTTTACTGCATGCATGTTCTGTTTCATGCTGATGTACAGATGTATGCATGCATGCATCATTATGTATGATTCATGCACTTCCGATGCATGCATGGTAGGTGAGCTTATTGGACGCATCCAAGCATGTGAGGTTCGTCTATCGGTTGTCGTTGAAGACCAAGACTTCGTGTCATGCAGTTGACTAGTAAGTTCCATATGTCCGCAGATGACTGTAGAGGCCAATCCGGGCACGAAAGTAACGGCCACATATACATGGCACATGTGATCTGTTGCTGTTCGGCACTGGCTGATCTGACTTTGCGGAGCTCACGTTTTCTTACAGCTGCTTCTTACGGAACATTTGTTGTGTTACGTTTGATTTTTCAGCTAACAGAAGAGTCTGAACAGAATGTGAATAAATCACGAGAGATGTTAGACAGCATTGTTCGTGAAAATAAAGGTACTTTCTTGTTTACACTCTTTTTTTTGTAAGAATCCTTTTTATAAGAACGTTGAGGCTGAGATTTGGCCAAAATTTTATACCGAAGAACATACCCAGGCTGAGATTTAGTTAAGAAAGTATTTATTTTGTCCACTTGTTTTTGCAATGGGCTCTGAAAATGAACGTCAACATAAACATAAAATAAAATGTAACAATTTGAGATCTTAGTAAATGTTCAGGATGTTCATTTCTCCAAGATTTAACTTGCCTGCGTAGTAAGCTCTCTGTAGGCGGGGAGTGGGGTATGGAAGAGAGCTTGCTACGCAGGCTAAGATTTGACTACCACGCCATCGAAGTGAAAATGAAACTTGTTATACAACACACAATGCTATTTGATAGGTTTCCTGGACTCGTCCGTGTTGATTTACTGAAATACTACCATGTAACTTAGGAACATTTCGTGAGCGTTCTCCGGCTCAAATTGCCAAAAAAATAACAACGTT
Source organism: Desmophyllum pertusum (assembly GCA_029204205.1). Taxonomy (NCBI): domain Eukaryota; kingdom Metazoa; phylum Cnidaria; class Anthozoa; order Scleractinia; family Caryophylliidae; genus Desmophyllum; species Desmophyllum pertusum. The sequence goes on from MU825880.1 coordinate 2,353,341, forward strand.
CAGTCCTGGCTCAGTCTCAGCTAAGAAAATAGACATCGTTACAAAAAAAAACCGTCCTATAAGGTGTGTTACTTCAATTATGTCACTGGCGTAATTAATTTATCCATTGATTTGTGTATATTATTATTAATGTATTCTTTCACGAGTAAGCTTAATAGGCGCCTTTTATTTATTTTTTCTTTCTGCGAGTTAACATACCTTTGCCTTTTGTTACTTTCTTGTAGTTGTATATGGCGTAACAACAGGATTCGGGAAGTTTGCAAGTGTAGTGATCTCCCATGAGGAGCTTCAGTAAGTAATTTATCAATTGGGGGCGAGCCAGAGGGGAAAGGGTCGAAGCCTATATGGCTGAAACACTGCTTGTACAAATTTCCCATTTGTTGTCAGTAAAAAGAAGTTCCGGATCTTGTTACATGATGAAAAGCACGAAATGTTATGAAGCGAATAGTGAAGGCTAAATTGGCGCGAAACTATTAATAGAGTTTTTTAGGGGAGCTTAAAGTAACAGTTAAGTGATTTCGGTAGCATATTTTTTTAATTTCTTTATTTTTATATATTTTAGGCAGCTACAAGAGAATGTCGTCAGATCACATGCTGCCGGTAATTATGAAGAAATTGACTTCAGTAAAATCCTTCCGCGATATTTATGCCATTTCATTTCTTAGTTACGAATAAAACCTCACTTCATGTCGTTATTCTATAATGCACATCATCGAAGGAACGAGGTTACGACATCTTTGGTATGAAATTTTCCGCTCTTCATATTTCACTCTTCTCCCGACGTTAAATAACACATTTTAAAATATAGACTGAAAGATGCGCGCGCTCTGATTGGTTAAAAAACCATGTTTTATCAGAGTATAAAACATAGAAAAGCGTGTTTTATCGTTTCGCGCGCGTTAAATCTATATTTTAAAGCACATAAAGAAGCCAAAACCATGTATTATACTGTATAATACATGGTTTTGGCTTCTTTATTTGTTAAATAAATTGAATTACAGTGAAGATGACGCTACCATTGCCACTCGACAAAGTCTTTGATTAATTTTTGACATCTTTTTGACAACTTTGATGGGTTTTTTTGGCGCCACATTTGAACTAGACTAGAAACTAAAACCATTCAAATGTCACGACTCCGCCTCCAACACTCCTTGGATTTTGATTGGTCAAGTCAAACGGAACCCATCCGAAAGTCGTCAAAAAGTTGAAAAAAATATGTCTATAGCTCTTTTGGTGTAAGGCGCAACCATGAAACGTCATAAAATCCATGATGCGGCACGCGGTTAATTTGAAACCCAAAATAACAGAGATTTGTAGCCATTTTTTTTTTTTTCGTTAACACTGAAATAATTTTACTTTGTTTTCAACAAATTTTCGGTTTAGATTATTATTTTTTCCATCAATTTAATGGTAACTTGTTCAAACGGTGGGAAAATTCCTTTACGTGTAATTCCAAACGTGTCGTTCTTCAAAACATTTCTTTGTACGTTTGGATATGCTTAATATTTGTTATTCTCTTTCTCGTCAAGGTGTTGGTCCACCTTTGTCTTTGAAACACACTCGTATGTTGTTTGCTTTGAGGATCAACGTTTTGGCAAAAGGTTACAGGTTAGTTTAGTTTCTTTCAGGTTCTCTTGTGGAAAAATAACGAAAATACTCAACAACAAGAAGAGAAGTAAACAGGAAGCATTTCTCTACCACATTCGTTTTATGTGCAACGGGTCTTCAACCCAACTTCTCAACGACTATGCTGATTCTTCTGTGGATGGCAATGGAGAAATTGAAAAAAAAACGAATGAACAAACGAACAGGTCATATCGTATCTGGTAGAATCTTTAGACGTCTCAGTCGAGCGAATGAAGGATTTGAGCGCGCAAAAAACCCTCTCGGGCTAGATTCTAAGAAATTCATATAATGCTGCGTTCACACTAGGCCGAAACCTGTCAAGCCACGAATGAAACAATGTTTCACTATGAAAAGTTTCAACATCATGCGGTGCATTGTGCGAATCATGTTCATTCTGAGTGCATGGTTGAAACTGAGCGTGATTGAAACTACTAAGCTCATTTTGATGGCTTAGATCGAAACGTCCTCCTTATCAACTTCTCTGTTGTGACCACTTATCATTGCACTTTGATCTTCTTTCAGTGGAATCTCACTCAAGACATTGAAACAGTTTGTAGCAGCTTTTAATGGTATGAACATCTGCAGCTTCTTCTTTGTTCTTTTTGCAAAGATTTTCGAGGAGGCTTTTTTACACATGGGGCAAGGGAAAGTATGCAGTAGTGGCGTTCGTTTCGTCCTCTCTGTGGAAGTAATAACCCTCTTGACATCTGCACTACATCCAGCTGGGCAATCAGGCGTACTTGCTTTCACCTTTTGACATCGCGTCAAGTTTGCATTTTTATACCCATATACAACCTCGTTCCCAGAGAGAGACCCAGGGAACGAGGTTGACCCATATACTGAATCCAAATTAACAGAATAACGCAAGCTCATTTTTTGCGCGTCATTGGTTATTACGAAATAGCGAAAATATAAGGGTTATAATTAGCGAAATTCAACGGATAAATTCTAGGATCGATCTAGAAAAAATAAAATACAGAGATAAATATATAGCGAGCCTATGATTAACGAAGTTAAGTTTAATTGGGCCACTTTAATTGTGCTGAAATTGAATGCAATGAGCGTAAATATAACGTAAGAAATGCAATGTGTGCCAAAATAACCGTACTTTTTTGTGTGCATCCTGAATTAGCAGACAAATTGGAGCCAATCCAAATAAATGCAGGGTAAAAAAAAATGTTTTATAAATTTTGGTTATCCAGTGTTTTTTGGCGTTGTAATTGATCGAGCGGTCTGGGTTCGAGCGCTGGCCTGGGTCATTGTGTTGTGTTCTTGGAAAAGACGCTCTACTCTCACAGTGCCTCTCTCTACCCAGGAGTATAAATGGGTAGCGGCGACAAAATGCTGGGGGGTAACCTGTGATGGACTAGCATCCCATCCAGGGCGAATAGCTACAATACTTCTAGTCGGCTTCATGCTAAGGAAACCGGGATAAGCTCCGGCAGTGTGTGCCAGTTTGGCCCGAGTGCGGCAATAAAACACGAAACAAGACAGAGCGCGCGTAACTAACATAATAATCAAACACGAAACAAGAAAGAGCGCGCGTAACTAACATAATAATCAAACACGAAACAAGAAAGAGCGCGCGTAACTAACATAATAATCAAACACGAAACAAGAAAGAGCGCGCGTAACTAACATAATAATCAAACACGAAACTAGAAATAATCTTATTTAGAACATGGTAATATAATATTGTTTTTACTTGTGTAATTGTAGCATCATGTCTGCCATGGGTTCCTGAGCAGGGTACTGTTGGTGCAAGTGGTGACCTGGCTCCGTTATCTCATCTGGCTCTTGGTTTAATGGGGGACGGAAAAATGTGGAGTCCTAAGAGTGGCTGGGCTGATGCTAGCTTGGTTAGTACTCAAAAATATTATGTAAAGTTTACCGCCTATCGAGCGAGTGAAATTTGTCCCCACCGAATGCTGTAACCCCTTCATTGCTTTCGTATTCACGAGTTAAAAATGACAACAACAACAACAAATAAATGGATCAATATCTTAAGCTTAAAATCAATTACGAAGTTTCCGACTCTCGTCATTTTCCAGTAAGCACGCCGTATTTGAACACGAGCAAGTTGAGACTACATTCACAGTTCTTGTCGCATAAACTGGAAAATGTACTTGAATGGGTTCCCTTTTGTCGAAATAACAAAGTGGGATTTATCAAACTGTCCCACAACGCCAGAGCGTATCGCGGTTTCTGTAGCATGAAGCCGACTGGGAGTATTGCCACTCCCCCTCTGGATTCTTGGTATTGACCCAAAGGATTGCGGCCTGTGGACTCGATCTGGCATCCAACGCATGTATTTAAGCTATCGCTAATACAAAACCAGTCGAACCCATTGCGTGATGATTAGGCCACTGAAGTTGCGGTCGAAACATCGCGATCTACATCAAAGTGACAACATCTTGTGTCAAACGATAAAGCAAAGCTATCAATATTTACACGTATCTGAATATCACCACAGGTCCTCAAGGCACATGGACTCGATCCTCTGAAACTGCAGCCCAAAGAAGTAAGTTATCTTCTATACGTTTTGCTACTTTCAAACTGAAGTAGTTTCTAACATAATCCTTTGCATACCACCTACAACCTAAGACAGAAGTGTTGGCACGATCAACGGAATTAACTTCCCAACCCCCCCCCCCCCCCCCCCCCTCTCCCCGTCTCAATGTTGGGTTGCAACCACATTACCACCAAACGAGGTGCAACCTTGTTACGGGCGGGGGGGGGGGGGGGGGGGGAATCTTTAGTCATAGTCAAAGACACTAAATTTATAATAACAAAGTTTTAGCGTCAATAGGAGAGAAATTTATATTTGCAACAGGGCGGTGAGCGTTCCAACTACTTTTGTCTTCGGTTGTAGGTGTAACGGGCCATATATAGCCTGCCAGTAATACTTGTTACAGCGCATGCTCTGTTTGATGTTTTACCGCCTCATCCCACATGGCTTATAATATGTCCTCAGTTTATCTTCTCGTTGTGTGAACCCTTCTGAGTACTGGCTAGGTACACCTTGCTGACCAGACCCGGTTCAGTCCTCAAACTTCATCTCTCGTGACATCACATGTATTATTTTATTGTGAATGTGTTAGTTGGCCTAATGGTTAGCGCGTTGGACTCCGGATCGAGCGGTCTGTGTTGTTGGGCAAGACACTTTACTCTCACAGTGCCTCTCTCCACCCAGGAGTATAAATGGGTACCGGCGACAAAATGCTGGGGGTTAACCTGCGCGATGAACAAGCATCCCATCCAGGGAGAGTAGCACTCCTAGTAGCTTAATGCTACAGAAACGTACCGGGATAAGTTCCTGCTGTGTGGGCCAGTTGTTGTTCCGAGTGCGGCTTTACCTATGTTCAAAGGCTACCAGCAAACACCACAGAGGTGTAATGTTCAACCACATTGAGACTACTAGGAGACATTTTACTATACCAAGAGAGGATGATCTAAGAGAAGCATTCCCCCATACATGGGTACGTGTCTTCCAATGATGATTTCATCCACTCTTTTTTCTTCTTTTCAGGGTATTGCTCTCATTAACGGCACTCAGTTAATAACTTCTCTTGGTGCAGAAGGTCAGTCTTAGTGGTGTTTTTTTTTCTTCAATTTTTTGTGTGCTTCAAAAATTTGATTCGGTTTACTTTCCCGAATTATTTTAAAAATAAATCCATCAGAAAAAAATTGAAAACAATTCTCACGCTTACAACAAAAATGCTTAGCTATACTCGCTTCCACGGAAAAAAGCCAAAATTTGGATTTTTGTAGACTGCGAGCAGTCCCTCTTTCTTTCTGATATCGAGCGCGAAGCGCGAGCGAGCGGGAGATGGGCCGAGCGGAAATCTTTCGCTCTTCTCACTTCGTGACTCACTTCCGCTCGGCCCATCTCCCGCTCGCTCGCGCTTCGCGCTCGATTTCCGCTCACTCGCGCTTCGCGCTCGATATCAGAAAGAAAGAGTGACTGCTCGCAGTCTAGGATTTTTGCCGTTAGCGGGAAAAGCAAACGTGATGCTTAATCTCTCAATTATCATGCAGAGTGAACTAACATCAGTTTATTTTCGTCCCTTAGCTGCGGAGCGGTCTCGTTTGATCGCCAAGCAAGCTGACGTCATCGCAGCGATGTCACTGGAGGTGTTGAAAGGAACCACAAGAGCTTTTGATGCTTGTATGTATAAACAGTGTAAATGACTGTGATTTGAGAGACTTGCAAGATAATTGGTAATATACACTCTCTTCACGTCGTTCGTTTTTATTTATTTGCATGTATAAGCGGTTCACGCGGAGGGCGGACAGGTTTTATATATTGCGTGGTAGACGCGCGAGTTAATAAAGCACAAACGCGACGCGCGAGTATGGCAGCGGTTTTGTCTCGCGCTTCACGCACGGGATGCACTAATCTCGCGTGTCGCTCTCGTGTAAACCTGAGATTTTAAAAAAAAAAAACAGCCTTCTTCTGCCCTGGAGAAACCCTCGCGCTTTGCTCCAATAAACCGCTGTGCACGCTCGGAGAGAATATAATAAAAACTCTCCGTCAAACTTGAAGGACTTGAAGACTTGAAGGAAGTCTGTTGGAAATCGTATCGCTAACAATGCTGTGATTTATTTGAAACCATCAGTGATCCAGCAAGTGCGCCCGCACGTTGGCCAGCGTCGGGTAGCTGAGAGACTGCGCTCTCTACTTCATTCAAGTGTGTATCCCTCGGAGATCGCAGGCAAGTCGGGATTATCAGTTTATTGTAGATGTGGAAGCAACTGGGTGTGTGTGTGCGGTGGGGGAGGGTCGGGGGGGGGGGGGATGAGCAGGTGGGGTTCTTGGTTTTCGTAGCACGAAGCGTCTAGGAGTATTAGTATTGCTACTCCCCTGGGCGGGATGCTAGTTCATTGCCGTATTTTACCCCTTAGCATTTTGTCAGGTTGCCCTAACAATTCGCCAGCAACCCATTTACACTCCTGGGTGGAGAGAAGCACTGTGAGAGTAGAGGATCTTGACTAAAAACACAACGCAGAGTACCCGACCAGGGCTTGACCATCAGCAGTCCCTCTTTCTCTTAGTTCATCGAGCGAGAAGCGAAATAGAACGAGAGGGAAAATGTGTTACCTCGTCTTTTATGTTTACTTTTCGCTGAAAGTCGGCACAGTGGCTAGGTGGAAAAACGTATGCAGGCTAGGTTAAAAAACAAGCCATTCCTTCTTGTTCTTTTACAGAGAGTCACAGATTCTGTGGTCGTGTACAGGACGCGTACACTTTGCGCTGTTGTCCACAGGTTGGTGATGTAACTGACTAGAATTTCACAGTGCTGGCAGTAGGTCTAGATAGAAGCGTACTACATATAGTATTTTGAGAAATAGGATAACACCTCTGAATTTAATTTTGCAAAACATGTTTCGAGCATTCATCGATCATCTTCAGTTGCAAGTGAAAATTACAGTGTGGATTTGAATGTACTGTACACCATTTAACAAATTGCAAATATTTGATAAATAAGAAAAACTAAAAACTAATTACGAAAGAAAACAAAAAAGGCGCAACAAAAACGACAAAATGCACACACAAAAAGTCAATTAAAGGAGCTACGTCACGGATGGCGCATCTTGAAAAAATTGGCCATTTTTTTTTCAAGTTCGCTGTTCGCAATCCGTCTTAATCTTCTCCATCCTTAACCATCCTTGTTCCTGTTTGGTTTATTATCATCTCTTTGGTGTTTTTCTACCTTGGTAAACTATTATTTTGAGGCTTTCTTCAATTTGAAGGTGATTTTAAACTTCGCAAAACTGACTTAAAATATCGCGACATACATTGTAGCTCCTTTACGCTTAATTATGATAGAGCCCTTTGTTTCAAATCCTGCGACATTCTTCTGATTGTTCTAAAGATGTTAGAAAATGTGACAGCAGTAGCGATAGGTTAATGATATGATTGACGTATTCAGTATCTATGAGTTTATTTTTCTTCGAACTGTTTATTTTTTTCTAGGTCCATGGAGTTGTGAATGACACCATTGACTTTGTGCAAGACGTGATTACAACGGAGATGAACAGTGCCACAGACAACCCGGTATCCTGACTAAGTTGGTTAACTGTGGCTTAATGCCGGGATGCAAGGAGTAGAGGTTACCTGCGATGGACTAGCATCCCATCCAGGGGAGTAACAATACTGCTAGTTGCTTCATTCTACTGCAGGATACGCTCCGGCACTGATGAACTTCTTGGACTGGAACATAGTTTAACCTTTTGCTTTATACTTAGGTATTATCTAAAGCCCGTAATATTCGTGCCTAGATGCCTTAATAAGGTGTATAAGAAGAAGTTATATATATTGTGCATCCATTTAACGAGCCAGATCTCTGTGCCGTGTTAGTCTCTTTTATAGAATACCCTTAACTAGGTGTCACATAGATCGTTTTTGCTGATCAACAAGAGATCATTTCAGGTGGTAACTTTCATGGCGAATATCCAGCCAAGGTGAGTTCTACTATTGACTTACTTAATCCTCTTTGCCGCTAGAGAGGCATGCGGCTTCCACCACAGCTCTCCACCGAACTCTGTTATTCGCAATCATTTTGGCCTCACCCCATGCCCTCCCAATGTTCTCCAGCTCCTTTGTCACTGTATGTCTCCACGACTGTTTAGATCTACTATTACTGTTTATATAAATGAGCCACAATGAAAACAACAGTGCATGGAACCTCTATTAAGGGGACACTTAGGACAAGAAAAAGTGTCCTTAATTTAATAGAGGAAAGTAGATACAAAGATTATATGAGCGTTAATTTTGCGGGGCAAAAGTTTGTGTCCCTTAAAGAGGTGTCCCTTTAATGAGGTGTCCCAAAGTAGAGGTTCGCACTGTACTGGGTACACCAATAAAGTGTATTGTTGTTTTTTGTTTGTTAGATGTTGGATTACCTAGCAATTGGCATTCATGAATTGGCGAGCATGAGTGAAAGAAGGATGGAAAGACTTGTCAATCCAGGTAGCGTTTAATTATCCCAATCAGAGTGCGTAGTAAAGCAAAACCAATTGTATTGGCCCATTAGCCTCAATTTGTAGGCTCGATTACCAGCCGCTGTTCGGGAAAATGGGCCTGAACGAAGACCGGACTCGAGAGAGCGGCGGAAATCGAGCCTAACTCGTTTGTATACTTTTAAAAACAAAAGAATATTTGACTGCGGCTCAACCGTAATAAAAGCTATTTAAAACTGCTCTATCTATAGCCTCAAAAGCTAACTTGTCAAGGAGCCTGCCATTATCCACAGCCACTTTGATGACTGTAAAAATAGGTCCATATTGAGTACATGCGTAGTTTTTTATGCGTGCCTTATACTTGACCAAACTTGATCAATTAGCAAATGAGTTTGTGGAGAGGGGCTGTCAGAACAAATCCCTTGATAATTAAAACCTTCTCAGTAACGAGAAAACACAACGGCAAACCTCGCTAACTTGTAAGATATTCTTAGGTTCGAAAAGTACGACCGTTCAATTTACCAAGAATCTGGTTGAACTGTGCTGTGCTATGTAGTTTTAGCAACAGATGTTAACCGCTAATTTCGCTCTTGTCTGTCTTTAGCCTACAGTGAGCTGCCAGCGTTTCTCGTGGAGGAAGGAGGTCTAAATTCGGGTATTGACAATTTAATTTTAGTTCTGACTAGTGTAATTATATATTGCTCGTATAGTATACTAGCCTGCGAGCAAGCTCTCTCCCCATCCCAGAGCCCAGGATTGAACGCAACTACGAAATTAGTTACGAGAAAAAACCCAAATGTGTGTCAGAGAGGTCTTGACCAAAACTGCGAATTTACGAAAATTGCGAAAAATCGCAGTTACGAGAAAAAACCCAAATTTGGTGTCACAGAGGTTTTGACGAAAACTGCGAATTGTACAAAATTAACGAAAATTATGAAAATCGCCAAAGTTACGAGAAAAAACCCAAATGTGAGTGTGTGAGAGAGAGGTCTTGACAAAAACTGTGAATTTTACAAAAATTGCAAAAAATCGCAAAAGGTACGAGTGTTGGGTTTCCTCATCGGGTTTTGTTTAGTTACGAGTTCTCCGTTGCGATTTCGCACAGCCGCCAACCGCAAAAATCGTTGATTTTTCGCAAATTTTGTAAAAATTCGCAAGCCGGTTCTGGTCACTGATGAGGTAATTAGCCTCAAAATTATTTCCAAATCATAAGCCCAAACAAGGATTTTTTGAAATACAAAATTCTTCCCGATATAATACCCCCCCCCCCCCCCCCCCCCCCCACCCTGATAATAAGCCCCCTGAAAATAAGTCCATCAAAAAAACCTTTTGGACAATTATAAAACCAGGACGCTATTTATCGGAATGTCGCTGTGTACTGTAAAAGATAAATGCAATAAGTGTTTACACTTTTTGTTTTCTCTATTTAGGCTACATGATGGCGCACTGTACAGCAGCAGCTTTGGGTGAGAGGCCTTTTTCAGTGCATTTTTATTATTTACTCTAAAATAGATTTTCTCCGAGTTTTTAGGCTGCGTTTACACAGCCGTTTTCGGTGCTTTTACGTCATGGCCGTGACATAGTTTGTTAGCTGGGATCTGGGTCACACGATAGTTTTCTCTCAGCTAGACTGCCAAAACAGTCCGTATTTTAGCGCAAGAGTCGGGCTGAACGTGGCCCGAAAAGGATCTGGAACGAGCGTGAAAATTACGAGTGGGATTGGGGAGCTCAATTCGCGCGTCGCGCAACAATATCTCGAGGAAAAGAGAGACTAAGGTAGAAAACAACACCAAAGAGGTGAATAATAAACCAAACAGGAACAAGGATGGCTGGGGATGGAGAAGATGAAGACGGATTGTGAACGGCGAACTTGAAAAAAATTGGCGATTTTTTTCAGATTCGCCATTCGTTGACGTAGCTCCCTTTAACCGCATCGGAAAACGGCGCAGTTACAAAATGAAAACCGTATCCGTGTTAAACTGGGCCTTGACTGACCTGCTATCTTAGTTTCAGAGAAACAAAGTCCTCTGCCACCCCTCTCGGTAGACTCACGTTACCCACGTCAGCAGGCCAAGAAGATCACGTGTCCTATGGAGGATCGCGCGAGGAAGGCTCTCAAAGTTGTTGAAAATGTGGAGAAAGGTAAGTTTAGATTCGCAGCAACACTTTTGTACCGAAATAAATTTCGCTTGACACTGTCCAGATTGTTGCAATTTGCGCGGGAAATTGGCGTGCGGGCGACCAGATTTACGCCCTTGCGCATGCTCTAGCATTTGATCGCAGTGAAGTATTGGTCAACGGGTCTACATCCCGTTATGTCATCGTTATAACTCTTGAGCCCCACTCCGTTTATCCTGGATATTCGGCCTAAAACCCCTTTTAAGACTACTTTTACGTTCAATTAACAAGGGGAAATATATTTGCAGTGCTTGCGATTGATTATTGGTAGCGTGTCAAGGAATCCGATTTTCTGCGACCTTTAAAGACACAGAGCCCCTTGAAGCAGTCCATACGCTTGTACGGAAAGCTGTCAGGTAAGATTAAAATAAAAAATTATCACTGTCATAATTTTACGTCGCGTATAAAATTATGTTAATGAAATCATGACGATACCACTGCAAACAAAGAATAACTTAATATCTAAAGATCAGGCCAGTAATCACGCAAGGTGTTTCTGATATAATATATCAAATACGCGAGACAGTGTTCATCGATTCCAACACCGAGAACAGAGTTGAAAATACGATTTTTGACGAAATTTGGAAATCGGATGAAACACTGTCTCAAGTGTCTTGATGTGTCTTCTCAATCGACACAAGAACTTTGCGGTTGTGATTTCCTCTGTTATTTATTTTTTTATTATTTTTTTTTGAAGGTATTGGGATAAAGATCGTTACATGGCAGCCGACATTGAAGCAGCAATAAAGATTGTCAAAGAAGGAAAGGTAATCCATTGTGTTCCAATTCTTTCTCAGATTGTGAATGATTCCTGTAGGTCTTTACCCCAGGCCTAATGATCGCGCAATATTCCTTTCAGTGACGTCATCGCGCGAGGAACGAATAGGAACCCATTCAAGTGCAACTGCGCATGTGCAGTTCTGCTGCTAATGCAACATTCTCGTCCCCAGAGGCCACGATCCTTTTGGTCAGCACCAAGAATCGAGACCTCTGGCCGGAACCAATTTGTTGAACATGCGCAGAGTACTCGTTCTTTATTCTCAGCCAATCAGATTTGTCAGATTTGACGGGAAGTCCGAGATTCGCGGACTTCCGGTGTTGGAACCGGCCAGAGGTCTCGATTCTTGGTGCTGACCAAAAGGATCGTGGCCTCTGGGGACGAGAATGCTAATGCAAACATTTGTCTCAAATTTTATGAATCCTCAAATTTGTAACCAAAAGATATGAAATTTACTGAAAATATAAACTTTTCACGCCGAATATGCCTAAAACATTAAACAGTCAGTTTTTGTCCCGTAATTTTACCGGCTCGTGTTTTGTTGTCGATATATATTTTTGTAAAAAGTGATAAGTTTCTAATGAAACTGTGGTGCTGCGTCGGCGGGCAAGTAAAACACGTTGATTATCAACTCGGAGTTGATAACGGTGAATTAACCGCCGTAGCCAATTGCTAGAAGCTGACGTTTCGAGCGTTAGCCCTTTGTCGGAGCAAAGTGGAGGATTGTGGGTTGTGTGTGTGTTTATATACTAGAGTATATGGAGTTCCGTGATTGGAGGAAGCATGATAACGGAGAAGGCATGAATAAATTAGTTAATTAAACGAGAAGCGTTCGTTGATCCCACGAGGAGCCAAGGTGCCAATATTTTTGTAACGCTTCCTTACAAACTTGTTGCACATTTTGCTTCAAACTTGAAAAAAAAATAATGGCGTGTAGTGCTCAAATATAGGGCCTGCTAATAACCAATCAGATTTTAGAATTGTGTTCATATATAGTCTTCAATTTTTTTACTGTGTGAATCAGAAAATCGTGAACATTTTGATTTAACTTAACCCAAGCATGCATATGGTTTCTATTTTTCTTGCGGTGTGATCTCAAATCTGATTGGTAGCTACACAATTAGCATGTCAAGTCAAAGTGTTCACGGTTTTCAGATTCGCACAGTAACTATTATATATTTTCTTTGCAGGTCTGGGACGTGGCCTCGCCGTTCATGACGAACTATCTCAACATTGTGTCTTGTCAGCAAATGCCCAGTAATGTATCATCGCCAACTGCAAGTACTTTGTCCAATGGTCCTCCTCCAGGAAAGAAAATGAAGCTTAATCAAGAGTAAATAACGGAAAGTTCCGAAAGTAGCGACCCTCTGAAAGAATCAACCTCAAAAGTGATTTTATTTTTTTATTACGAAACAATTGAAATAATCAGGATCCTTGTTTGTGAAGCATTTTAAAATGAAAAGCAGCGAAAAATTCGAACATGACATCGTTACCAATTTCAAAATGGTAATGTCAGTTCGAGTTTTACTGAGTATAAAATTAAGTGTGAGAACTGATGCTTTTTATTCAAGAACAAGTGCCAACTTACGTTATCATTTTGAACTTGATATGATGTCATGAGGATATCGAAACGTCGATTTTGTTGATGCTTTTCATTTTAATCTGAAATAACAGTTACAACAAGCTGTGTTCCTTTTTCGAAGGACCATACGTGCATTACTCTGTTTCTACTGTAAATTATTTTCAACAAGTTTTATCCTCAGAATGGCATCTCTATATATAAGACAATGACTGATTCTTTCAACGTTTTATTCAACACATTTTTATTTTATATGGTACACGTTTAAGCTAACCCGAAATTAGCGACCCCTCCGAAAGTAGCTACAGGAATAGACTGCTAAATCAGAAAGAAACGAGGGACGTCACTTTCGGAACTTTAACGTAGTTTTAGAAAGCTTTCCCGTGTGAAAGAAGAGGAGCTTCGAGGTCTTGAACATCACGTGTTGATAAACAGTTTAAACAAGGCTCTTTGCAGGAGAAAAAAAGTAACGCATAAAAGAAAACGAGGTTAAAATAATAACGCAAAAAAGGTAAAGAAAAAGAGTACTCGCGTACCAAAGGTTTTAAAGGAGTCAGTGTACATTTATATATAACTTTATTTCAACACGGTAACTTTTCAGTTATAAGTTATTACAAATGGCAACATTAAAGTAAAAAAAAATGTTCCAATTAAATTTGACGAACACTTGAGGTGGTTAGTTAAGTTAACGGGAATTCTTTCCAACTTTTGCCAGAATCATAATCAAAGCCATAAAGTGCATTTCTACGCAGTTATTTGAAGCTAACAGCAAGTCATAAACGAACATATTTTAAAAATAGCTATTTAATATTTATTTAATATTTACCTTACAAATACATCAACTTTGTATTTATTACTTACACAATCTTGAACTGCTACGTCAAACTTCCACAAACTACTACTTAATTCAATACGCCATTTCCGAGTTGCCTTTTGCCTTGTTTCTGAAGCGAGGTTCCATTTAAATGCAAATCAAACTCACGTCCATTTGAATGGTTTCGCACCAGGACTGGTTTAGAAACAGAGGGCAAATGGCAACTCGGGAATGACCTAATGCCTCATTACAAACTTGTCTACGAAGTACAGTCATCTCTCGCCTGCGGACACCCCGTTATTACGGACACCCGCTATTACGGACAAAATCCAGCCTTCTCGTGCACCCGGCAAAAAGCTATGAGAGGTTTGACTGAAAATGACTCCCGCTATTGCGGACTCTCGCTATTACCGACTCCAAACTACGTCCCGAGGGTGTCGCTATAACGAGAGTTGACTGTAGTCACTTCACAGACAGTCGATAAACAAAAAAAGGCATCAGTTTCTCAACTAGAGCCAACCAGCCTTTTCAACTATAGTCCTTACAGAAGCTGTTCAAGCCGACGTTGAAAGCTGTTTTGTTTGTATTTCTGCTGTTGTTTTGTCATTTAAATTGGAGCTTAGGCAAAATTAACCTACCCTGGATGCCAGGGGGATTTTTTTTTTTTCCTTTGCGCGAACTGTAAGCGGCGAAAAAAAAATCCTTCACATCGTCAGCCGGCATCGCGCTTTCGCCCTTTCGTCGCCCCTCTTGCGAAGAAGAAAAACCTCTGGCACCCAGGGTACTACCCAGGGTAAATTAAACCAACACAAGCTCATAAAGATTGTTCTTTGAGATGACATTAAGAAAAACAGTAATGAATGACTGTTATTCATTTGCCACACACTATTGAAAATGACGAATACGTATTCAATACGTTGAATACGTAGAAGCAAGGAATATATTAAACACAAAGAGTACCATTCGGATTTCAATGATTTAGAAAACAAAAATACCACGAGTAATATTTTAAACTAAAATGCTTAGAACGCTTTTCAATTGAGTGTCGTAAAACACCCAAAACCACAACCAAAGCAATATACAATGGCAATCACAACAAACGTAAACAACACAACGAACCAATGTAAGAACTCGATCGAAGCAAATACACGGTAACTGGCGTCAAGCGCGGGGAAAACGCACGTGACCAAGTCACGATTGTTTTGGTTTTGTATGTGATATTCGGTTGAGTTGGTGACGCGAGTTTTTTTTTTAACCAACCACAGAGCGTAGTAAAGCAAACCAAAGTAATCCGGTTTTCTTCGAAACTCAATTGAAAAAGCGCTCTATGGGTACGTTTTCAAAATTTCAAACCAATTCCTCACTATGTAAGTCTAGCACACGCAGCGTAAGATTACAAAAAGACCTCACTTCATTACATCACTGGCTCGGCCGATACAGCGATGCTTTCAATCGAACATCGTCGGTTCTCGTCGGATACGAAAGAAGCCACTCTCGCCCAACTCTCTCCCAGCTGTTTTTTCACAATCCAGAACTTCTCTCCAGTCTCCTTATCTGCTCCGTATCCCACGGCCAGAACTGCATGATTTGTTATCTCGAATGGGTTGAATTGTCTGTCAAACCTGTGCGATATTTATACGATGCGTAAAAATTACAGACCGGGCATGATTAATATCAGTAAAGTATTGTTTATTTAGTTAAGTAGTTTTGTTAAGCGCTGTTGGTTTTTTAGTAGAAATGGCGCTTAGAAATAAAGATTATATTATTATCAATTAAGGAACACGGGGCGCTTATTTGAAATTTCGTGTTTTGATACCATTTTTAATTTTATGCAAAAGGTTTTAGCAAGCAAGTAGCAAGCTTCTTGTGACAAACCTCGTTCCCAGGGTCTCTCATTTCCCGCTCCCTGGAGCGATGAGAGACCCTGGGAACGAGGTTGTCTGTTGTCTTGTTGATGATTTGACAAAAGAGGGCGGGTTTTTTATTTCAAATGTCCAGTATCCTGAGGGGCACTTATTAATCAATGTATAACGCAATCATTTACCATGAGGAAAAAATCGAAAAAAATGCAACGAGTGTGTATACAAGGAAGGGAAGTTGAGGGTGAATTTCTAGTGCAAAATCACTATAAAGAGTAGTCTAAACACTTATTATAAAAGGTGTAGTTATTGTTATGCTGCAATGTCCTTGGTAGCTTTGGAGGTGTGTTAGAATGGATGTTACGCAATTAAAAAGAGTGCTGTATTAAGCAATTACTGTCTTTCTTTGGGAGCTGCAGCGCGATGGTGGACTCTGGATCGAGCGAGGTAGTGCTCCTGTGGTAGAGAAGACACTCTAGTCTCACATTCGTCCCCTCTCCAGCCAGAAGTACAAATAAACCGAAGTACCGGCGAACTGTTAGTATCCCTGACAAAATTGCTTGGGGGTAACCCGGGAGAGGACTAGCATCCGACCCAGGGGGAGTAGCAATACTCCTTGTCTGGCTTCATGACCTATGGAAACCGCGGATAAGCTCCAGCTGTAGGCCACTAGGGCTCCGTGAAGACTATACCTTTTCCGTTCTTAGTCAAAAAGCGCCTCGGGATCTTAAAGCGCCGTTACACAACAGACTGGATCTGCCAACGTGACTCGCCCTTCCACCCGGTTTTGTTCCAAAACTTTGATATTGGCCAGTTTAGCAAAAAAATATATCGATTACTGCTGGAAAGAGCACCTTCAAAATTAGTAAAATGGCCAAGTTGAGAGTCAATGATATCTTGGCCCAAAATAGCTGCACAAAGTCGCTGGAAATTCTACAGACGTTTGTATGCTGGCGGCAAGTTATGTGCCCCCCGAAAGGGCATACAAAGAGTCTGTTAAATTTTGCGACGTTACGGAACTATATCTGCGATTCTTACACAGATAGAATCTAAAATTTCAGTAACATTTTAATTAAGTTCAAGGTGCTCTTTCCAGCTGTGCCGATAGATTTTTGCTAACTGGGCCAATATACAAAAGTTGAAAAAAAACGTGGGAATTGGCAACCTCGTTCCCAGGGTCTCTTCTTCTTCCGCCCCTCTTCTTTCCGCCAAGAAGAGAGGCCCTGGGGAAACGACGAGTGCGTAGGAAGGGTCTATTTGTTGTGCCGTTGCGGAGGACAAGTTGTACGAAGCGTGGGGATATACTAAAAATGGCAATTCTTGCGTGCAACAATATTAAAGACTTGCGAAAACAGACGCTCTTTTTGCGCGCTTCAATTTTCTGCCCGCCTCGTGATGGCGTCTGTGAGATTCAAACCTCAAATATCCCATGTAAGATAGCGCAGTTCGTACCTGTGTGATGCATAATATCTCCACCTTTATAATTCATGAAGTCACCATAAACCTCAAAGGAGACCGCCCATTGGACCATTCCTCACCAAACTCTATTCGCATCAAGCGCCTCGTATACACCGCGCCATAGAAAACCACCCAATGTATTAGGTACCCAGTCCCAAAAAACTGCCTTGGACACGGGCTGCTCGTGGCCACGGCGGAGTCTTGCGCCTTCATACGGGAAACAGTGGTTTCGTCGACCAGTCCAAAGTCTTCAGCGTACTTGCTGCAGGAGATAAGGGAAGCCTGAAAAGCAAAGCTACAATTAATGTATGTTAACTGAAAAAAATAAAGCCACAACAAGTGAATATAAGATAACTGGTCTCTCAATGGTTTCTGTTGTTCTTGTCCTTGTGATTCACGGTATTAAATTTGGAGCGGTATTCAAGCGAGTTGGCGAAGAGCTGTAATTCGGAAATTGCTTTGATTGTGCTGTACTACGCGCTATGCATGGTTTAAAAATCTCCCGCCACCTACTCACCAATCAGATTGCAAACCAAAACCATAATCGTGACTTGGTCACACGCGTTTCTCCCGTGCTGGCGCCGCGGTTACGTGAATGTGGTTGCGAGTTTTCATTGGGTTCGCTTGATGTTGTTTAATAGTCTCTTGTTATATTAGCCATCGTATTGCTTTGAAGGACACAGTCGATTGAAGCCGCTCTTAGCCATTTTTAGCGAAAAGCTACATTCCCAGTTCCACAATCAGTACGTTGTTTTTGGCGCGAAAACGCGGCGGGCCCGAAAAGGATCTGGGACGAGCGGTGGAAATTACGAGTGAATAGACGCCTTTTATAGCGCTTTACGAATCCTCCCGATTCGCGCGTCACACGCTGCGTAAGTAAAGACGTCGTTTCACGCCTCCTCGTGCCGGTCGTTTTCGCGGCGTGCCTCATTCCATTCTCACGTGCTCATTGGTCAAAAAGCTCCTATGGTCAATCAGACTATTGATCACAAATGGCCTATATAGTGCATTTGCAGCCAGGAGGGAGATTTGAACCAGTATTGCCGATTTCAGGGGCACCCCAACGGACGGTTTTCTCCCAAATGCTTTTAAAAACACTATTTTACTAGCCTTTTAGGCTTGTCTGGTGTGCTTTTGAAGATCTACAAATAAATTCTAATTGCTTGCCGACTATAAAATTTTATCTGTTCGGTCATTATAGGGGAACTTTAGCACTTCACGAATTTATTAGGCTTTTTTTAGTCACTTCCGAACACCTCAGCTCTTCCTTGCTGATTTTTCCTTTCCCGAAAATCCCCTAGCTGACCTTTTTTTTTTGTACCCCCCCCCCCCCACCCCCGAAATTTTTTTATCGCTCCGAAAGTTCGAGATGATATTTCCTTAAAGAAAACTCCACACTTAATCCGAACATCTGAGGCGATTATAGGCCTTGACCGAACAGATATTTCACCGAAACGATCCGTTGGGTGCCCCTGCAATTAAATCCAGCGCCCAAACCACTCGGCCTGGTCGCCTTACTGAACCCCCCCCCAAAAACTCCCTTACCTCCCTTCACAAACCTTGAGACTACCGGGAGCAGCTGACCAATGTCTTGGAGTATGAAATACACTCGGCGTTCTAGTTCCATTTGACAGAATACAAAACTCGAGCCCCCCCCTCAAACATGGCTCGGGTGCCAAAAGCATAACAACCTCCACAACCGCCTTGATTTCTGACGGGACTGACGTAATTTGAGAGAACCATCAACATTCCTCCATGTCAAACTCATGGGAAGCGACTTGGCTGTGTGTTAATAGATCTGCCTGTGTCACTGGCTGAAAGAAAACATAATAATTATGTTCTTCATTGCAAGCTAATCTGCAGTTCTAGGGAAAATAGCCATACCCCCCCACACCCTACAGAAGGTTTTTTTTTCGTTTTGTAAACTACCCCCCCCCCCCCCACCGCAAGTGACAAATTTTTAAATTATTTTTTTGACAACTTTTACTTCTTTTTGACAAGTTTCTGATGGCTTGATTGTAATTAGGTGACTGAAAATTAGGTAGAGGACAAAACCATATTCATGTGTTACTGTACATACCAGAACTGTGGGCGATCAGGCACAAAACATTCATTATGTCCCCTGCCCTATCACTTAGCTCTTGCCTTGCGGATACACTAAGTAGTTTTAGGACTTCACCAGATTCGCGTTGTCATGAATTATTCAAAGGATGCGGGCTGAGCTGCATGATTGAATGCGATGTCTAAGAGCGATGTAAGCAGAAAAGATAGAGGTTGGTCTTATGCATTTTTTACAACCTATACAGCGGTAAGGGGGAACAGGGGAAGAAGCAGGCTTCCCAGGGTAGCGTGGAGAAATAGGAAAAAAATTCATTATATCATTTGTTGCAATAGAAAAAAGCAAGAAGAGGCAGGAATCTACCACAACAGGAGGAGGAGGGACCCAGGCAGTACACGGTACTGACAAAAGTGGGGAAGGTCAGATACCCCCCCCCCCCCCCCCCCCTCCTCATATGAAAACTATTTTAACAAAAACTAGAATTACATCACAGAATGGACAAAATTAAAATGCAGGAATGAGGATGCTAATAGGACCAATTCGATAATTATTAATATTCTAAACTTGGCTCCCAAGGCTTAGGGGAATAAGCACAAAGGAATCGACAAGAAAATCACATCGAGGCTGAGGGATGAATAAATCATTTCTTTTGTCGTATTCCCCTAAGCCTCGGAGCCAAGTCTCGGAATATTAATATAATCGACAACTTGCGTCTATTAGCATCCTCATTCCTGCATTAATTTTGTCCATCTGTGCAGGTATTCTAGTTTGTTAAAATAGCTCTATGAGGAGGGGGGTGGGGGGGGGGGGGGGGGGGGGGGATCTGACCTTCCCACTTTTTTCAGTTACCTTGTACGCCTGAGGTCCTGCTCCCCTGTTGTGGTAGATCCTGCCTTCTCTGCTTTTCTATTGCAAAAGATATAATGAAATTTTTCCTATTTCTCCCCGCTAACCCTGGGAATCCTGCTTCTCCCTGTCCCCTTCCGCCTGTATATGTGTAAAAATTTGCAGTAGACACAACACTAAAGACTACAGAACGGACTGTGGTTTTTCTGATTAGTCGTTCTAGACATCGCATTCAAACATGCAGCTCAGCCGCATCTTGAATAATCATGACAAGCGAATCTGAGTGAGAGGCCAAAACTACTTAGTGTATCCGCAAGGGCAGTAGCAGTGAAGGGCAGGGGACATAATAATGTTTGCTGATCCCCACAGTTCTGTATGCTACAGTACACTGAATATGTTTTGTCCATCTACCCTAAATTCAGTCACCTAATTACAATCAAAGCCATCAGAAACTGTCAAAAAGAGTAAAAAGTTGTCAAAAAAAGAATTAAAAAATTGTCACTTGCCCCGTGGGGGGGGGGGGGGTAGTTTCACAACGAAAAAAAAAACCTTCTGTAGGTGTAGGTTTGGGGGTATGGCATATTTCTAGAAACTGCAAGATTAGCTTTCAATTGAAGAAAATAATATTATGTTTTCTTTCAGCCAAGTGACACAGGCAGATCTATTAACAGCCAAGTCTGCTTCCCAATGAGTTTGACTGGAGGAATGTTGATGGTTTAACAAATTAGTCAGTCCCGTCAGCAAATCAAGGCGGTTGGGGAGTTGTTATGCTTTTGGCACCCTAGCCATGTTTGAGGCTCGAGTTTGTATTCTGTCAAAGGGAACTACGAACGCCAGTGTTTTTCTACTCAAGACATTGTCAGCTGCCCCTCCCGTATTCTCAAGGTTGTGAAGGAGGTAAGGGAGTTTCGTTCAGTATGGCGAAGGGCCGAGTGGTGTGGGGCGCTGGATTTACTTTCAGGCCGGCACCCAACGGGATCGTTTCGGTGAAATATCTGTTCGGTGGAAGGCCTATAATCGCCTCAGATATTCGATTAAGTTCGGAGTTTTCTTTAAGGAAATATTCATCCGAACTTTCGGAGAGATAAAAATGTGTTTGGTACACAAAAAGGGTCAGCTAGGATTTTCGGAAAGGTAAAAATCAGCAAGGAAGAGCTGAGGTTTTCGCGGCAAAGTGACTAAAAAAG
>MU825880.1:2375187-2438645 GCA_029204205.1 Desmophyllum pertusum
AAGCAGACAGGTTGATGAGAATATAGAAATCATCATCTAAACACTGTTTTGCATGTTACAACCACAATTTCTCGAGGAACTAACATGGCTGTAATATAGGAACAATAAGACAAGGCAGACTAAGGGATATTTGAGCTTTTATTTTTAAGAGTCAAGGGTTAAAATTTTAGTACAACTTGAAATCCAGTACACGTTTTTTGAGGCGGTATTATCTAAAAATCGCTTTATGTAACAAAACAGTTTTTCTTATCACACATAATAACTGCAATAACCAAGCTTGTTCAAAACACCAGTTCCTTAGTTTAGTCTCCAACTAAAAAAAATGCCCAAGTTCCTCATTGCATTATCAGTTTAACTGGACATTCGGTTAATGATCGGAATTTTTAATAAAAACTGACCAACTAAAAATTAACAGTTTGAATTGTGGCACACTGCCTAGCATATGTCCAAGCTGTGCTCAATGTTGTTTTACAAGCTATCGCACACTTGGAAAAATGAATGAAAATGATCCTCGCAGAGTGGAATAAGTGACTAATTTTTGAAGCCTGAAAAAAAAATTCAAGGCTTAACACTTTGTAATGATTTTAACATTTCTAAAGATTCCAAGTAATCGCTACAGCTCAGAAAACACTATTGATATCCTGAATGACAAGTTCTGAAAGTTTCTGCCAATGATCGGAGGCTTTTCTCGCAAAACTTTATCGCTCTTAGCAAGACCGAACATTACTTTGTTTATGTCTGTAATTTTGAATCACAATGATGTATGTTTTTTTTTCGGATTTTAAAACGTTTCTCCGTGTCTTAGTCACGCTAGTATGAGAGTACGTGATAACCTCCTGCGTAAGTAATTTTATATTCACATTTTGTCTCAAGTTGACACACAATTTCTATCCCGAATCTACGCGGCTTGGCAAACTGAACTTTCTTGATTTAACACTGCGTCCGCTTCTGTCACTGTAAACACTCCTGAAAATATTTTCTGGTGGTGTAAATGTATAAACACTTTAGAGGTTTATTAGAAAAGTCACTGGACCGACTGAGGTCTTCAGTTGCTCTCTAGTGACGTTTGCAACAAATTCACAAAAAATTTCAACGGATGATACCGGGGAGAATTGTCAACATTTGAATACGCAGTATAAATTAACCAGAATAAAGTGTTGGCCCAAAGGATTTTATTCTGGTATTTATTCTGCGTATTAAAATATCGACAATTCTCGGTGTATTAATCTGTTGAAATTTTTTGCGAATTTTGGTCATTCGTCGTTTTGCTTGGACTAATATTATAGTATGTGATTACTGAAGTATCGAGAAGTACATGTGAGTGGGTTTTTTTACACGGACAAAGTTGATAAGCTCAGCACATGTGCCGAACCATGAGACACTCCCTAATTAATAATAATTATTAGAAGATGACCCAACCTGTGGGCTGTATAATTGTATGTCGTGAATAATATTTGGGAGATCAGCATATAAATTAAGTGCCAGGGCATATTAGTGACTTTAGCACTACATAAATATTGTATTATATTTATTATTATAATACCTTTAATACTTTCTTAAAGATTGCCAAAGATAAACTGAATTGCCTTGATCACAATTAAATTTTCTCTTTTTGTTATTAAAAGCTATAGTAAGCACATGTTTCCTTACATAATAATGATGTAATTCCCTAATTATTAAGGAATGCTTTATTGCATCACTTGTTTCCTATTAATTAATTTGCAAATTGTCCCTGAAACACTACACAACCTACTAGGCAATTGTTTTGCAAAATTCTGGCGATATTAATCCTTATTTTTACTAAGCCCCGAGCAATTACCTAATGGTATTATACTTATTGAATTAAAATAACCCATTGGTATATAATTAATATACTTTTAATTTAAAATACTCTTGCTTAATTGCAGTTTGTGGAACTTGATGGGTGTTCACTGTCAACCCAAACTCTGGTAGCACTGGGAAATGGCAAATTAAAGATAAAGGTACAATTATAATATATAATTTATGTATATTAGCTAGGTATAATAATGTTGTGACCCTTTTTATTCATTTTTAGTTACCGTAAAAGCTCTATTAAGCCCCCCTCTCTAATAAGCCCCCCCTCCCCCTTTGGAAGTCAGATTTTGTAATAAGGCTCCCCCTCTCAATTAAGCCCCCCCCCCCCCCCCCTTCAGTCAGGCTGATGTAAATGACTTTTTCAGCAATATTTTCTGGCGTTTCAGTCACTTTGTATTGGTAAAAATAACGTTGCATTTGTAAGACGGTCATACATAACCTATTTCCTGTTCTGTTTTAGTTAGTGGTATATATAATAGTAAGTTTGAAAAAAATTAATGTGAATTTCCTCGAAAATTTATGATTTGACAATAAGCCCACCTCTCTATTACGCCCCCCCCCCCCCCCCCCCCTTACTGGCATGCATGTTCTGTTTCATGCTGATGTTACAGATGTATGCATGCACGCATAGGTGAGCTTATTGGACGCATCCAAGCATGTGAGGTTCGTCTATCCATAGTTAATGGAGGGAAGTGGTTACGAAGCCCGGCAAAGTTCCTTGTTATATGTTTTGTTCGCTATTTTGGGGGTTGACCGTGCACAAAACCTGACAAAATACAATAGGTGGTTACGTGTGTTCAAGCAACTAACCAATAGAAACGTTGCGATTACGTAATTCATGCATAGTATATTGGAGCGACAAAACAAAAGATGTGCACGGTCATGGACGCCTTCCAACATAAATCTTGGCCTCTTTGTTCGCTCCTTTGAAGTTTGCCGGGCTTCATAACCATTTCCCTCTATTAACTATGGTCTATTGGTTGTCGTTGAAGACCAAGACTTCAGTGTCATGCAGTTGGCTAGTTCCATGTGTCCGCAGATGACTGTAGAGGCCAATCCGGGCACGAAAGTAACGGCCACATGTAGCATGGCACATGTGATCTGTTGCTGTTCGGCACTGGCTGATCTGACTTTGCGGAGCTCACGTTTTTCTTACAGCTGCTTCTTACGGAACATTTGTTGTGTTACGTTTGATTTTCAGCTAACAGAAGAGTCTGAAACAGAATGTTAATAAATCACGAGAGATGTTAGACAGCATTGTTTCGTGAAAATAAGGTACTTTCTTTGTTTACACTCTTTTTTTTTTTGTAAGAATCCTTTTTATAAGAACGTTTGATCGAGGCTGAGATTTGGCCAAATTTCATACCCAAGAACATACCCAGGCTGAGATTTAGTTAAGAAAGTATTTATTTTGCGGTCCACTTGTTTTGGCAATGGGCTCTGAAAATGAACGTCAGCATAAACATAAAATAAAATGTAACAATTTGAGATCTTAGTAAATGTTCAGGATGTTCATTTCTCCAAGATTTAACTTGCCTGCGTAGTAAGCTCTCTGTAGGCGGGGAGTGGGTTATGGAAGAGGGCTTGCTACGCAGGCTAAGATTTGACTACCACGCCATCGAAGTGAAAATGAAACTTGTTATACAACACACAATGCTATTTAGATAGGTTTCCTGGACTCGTCCGTGTTGATTTACTGAAATACTACCATGTAACTTAGGAACATTTCATGAGCGTTCTCCGGCTCAAATTGCCAAAAAAATAACAACGTTCAGTCCTGGCTCAGTCTCAGCTAAGAAAATAGACATCGTTACAAAAAAAAACCGTCCTATAAGGTGTGTTACTTCAATTATGTCACTGGCATAATTAATTTATCCATTGATTTGTGTATATTATTATTAATGTATTCTTTCACGAGTAAGCTTAATAGGAGCCTTTATTTATTTTTTCTTTCTGCGAGTTAACATACCTTTGCCTTTTGTTACTTTCTTGTAGTTGTATATGGCGTAACAACAGGATTCGGGAAGTTTGCAAGTGTAGTGATCTCCCATGAGGAGCTTCAGTAAGTAATTTATCAATTGGGGGCGAGCCAGAGGGGAAAGGGTCGAAGCTATATGGCTGAAACACTGCTTGTACAAATTTCTCATTTGTTGTCAGTAAAAAGAAGTTCCGGATCTTGTTACATGATGAAAAGCACGAAATGTTATGAAGCGAATAGTGAAGGCTAAATTGGCGCGAAACTATTAATAGATTTCAAAAAATTATCATGGGGCACGGGGAATCCTTCTCTTAGATGATTCTCTCTTGCTAAAGTACAGGTCAGTCGTCCGTTACTTCAGATGATGTAACATTTTGACGTTGTCCTCCGTGTGGCGTTTCAATTTCGACTTGCTCACGTGACCATTTGGAGCGCCCCTATTGGTCATGTAAAAGGAAGGGAATGTCACATGACCAAAAGGGGTGCCCCAAATGGTCACGTGAGCAAGTCGAAAATTTAAATGCGATCGATCGTTTTTTTAGGGGAGCTTAAAGTAACAGTTAAGTGATTTCGGTAGCATATTTTTTTAATTTCTTTATTTTTATATATTTTAGGCAGCTACAAGAGAATGTCGTCAGATCACATGCTGCCGGTAATTATGAAGAAATTGACTTCAGTAAAATCCTTCTGCGATATTTATGCCATTTCATTTCTTAGTTACGAATAAAACCACACTTCATGTCGTTATTCTATAATGCACATCATCGAAGGAACGAGGTTACGACATCTTTGGTATGAAATTTTCCGCTCTTCATATTTCACTCTTCTCCCGACGTTAAATAACACATTTTAAAATATAGACTGAAAGATGCGCGCGCTCTGATTGGTTAAAAAACCATGTTTTATCAGAGTATAAAACATAGAAAAGCGTGTTTTATCGTTTCGCGCGCGTTAAATCTATATTTTAAAGCACATAAAGAAGCCAAAACCATGTATTATACTGTCATAAAACACTCCGGGAATTTGAGAACACTTGAGAAATTTAGAAAATACTCGCCTGCGGCTCGTGTTTTCTAAATTTCTCTCGTGTTCTCAAATTCCCGTCGTGTTTTATGACAGTATAATACATGGTTTTGGCTTCTTTATTTGTTAAATAAATTGAATTACAGTGAAGATGACGCTACCATTGCCACTCGACAAAGTCTTTGATTAATTTTTGACATCTTTTTGACAACTTTGATGGTTTTTTTTTGGCGCCACATTTGAGCTAGACTAGAAACTAAAACCATTCAAATGTCACGACTCCGCCTCCAACACTCCTTGGATTTTGATTGGTCAAGTCAAACGGAACCATCCGAAAGTCGTCAAAAAGTTGTAAAAAATATGTCTATAGCTCTTTTGGTGTAAGGCGCAACCATGAAACGTCATAAAATCCACGATGCGGCACGCGGGTAATTTGAAACCCCAAATGGTAGAGATTTGTAGCAAGTTTTTTCGTTAACACTGAAATAATTTTACTTTGTTTTCAACAAATTTTTGGTTTAGATTATTATTTTTTCCATCAATTTAATGGTAATTATAACTTGTTCAAACAGTGGGAAAATTCCTTTACATGTAATTCCAAACATGTCGTTTTTCAAAACATTTCTTTGTACGTTTGGATATGCTTAATATTTGTTATTCTCTTTCTCATCAAGGTGTTGGTCCACCTTTGTCTTTGAAACACACTCGAATGTTGTTTGCTTTGAGGATCAACGTTTTGGCAAAAGGTTACAGGTTAGTTTAGTTTCTTTCACGTTCTCTTGTGGAAAAATAACGAAAATACTCAACAACAAGAAGAGAAATAAACAGGAAGCATTTCTCTACCACATTCGTTTTATGTGCAACGGGTCTTCAACCCAACTTCTCAACGACTATGCTGATTCTTTTGTGGATGGCAATGGAGAAATTGAAAAAAAAAACGAATGAACAAACGAACAGGTCGTATCGTATCTGGTAGAATCTTTAGACGTCTCTCGAGCGAATGAAGGATTTGAGCGCGCAAAAAACCCTCTCGGGCTAGATTCTAAGAAATTCATATAATGCTGCGTTCACACTAGGCCGAAACCTGTCAAGCCACGAATGAAACAATGTTTCACTATGAAAAGTTTCAACATCATGCGGTGCATTGCGCGAATCATGTTCATTCTGAGTGCATGGTTGAAACTGAGCGTGATTGAAACTACTAAGCTCATTTTGATGGCTTAGATCGAAACGTCCTCATTATCAACTTCTCTGTTGTGACCACTTATCATTGCACTTTGATCTTCTTTCAGTGGAATCTCACTCAAGACATTGAAACAGTTTGTAGCAGCTTTTAATGGTATGAACATCTGCAGCTTCTTCTTTGTTCTTTTTGCAAAGATTTTCGAGGAGGCTTTTTTACAAATGGGCAAGGGAAGGTATGCAGTAGTGGCGTTCGTTTCGTCCTCTCTGTGGAAGTAATAACCCTCTTGACATCTGCACTACATCCAGCTGGGCAATCAGGCGTACTTGCTTTCACCTTTTGATATCGCGTCAATGCAAGTTTGCATTTTTATACCCATATACAACCTCGTTCCCAGGGAGAGACCCTGGGAACGAGGTTGACCCATATACTGAATCCAAATTAGCAGAATAACGCAAGCTCATTTTTTGCGCGTCATTGGTTATTACGAAATAGCGAAAATATAAGGGTTATAATTAGCGAAATTCAACGGATAAATTCTAGGATCGATCTAGAAAAAATAAAATACAGAGATAAATATAAAGCGAGCCTATGATTAACGAAATTAAGTTTAATTGGGCCACTTTAATAGTGCTGTTAACTAAAATTGAATGCAATGAGCGTAAATATAACGTCAGAAATGCAATGTGTGCAGAAATAACCGTACTTTTTTTGTGCATCCTGAATTAGCAGACAAATTGAAGCCAATCCAAATAAATGCAGCGTAAAAAATGTTTTGCAGTTTTTGATTATCCAGTGTTTTTTGACGTTGTATAATTTCACCTTATTTAGGACGGTGGGAGATGTGATGGCCTAAAGGTTAGCGCGTTGGACTCCGGATCGAGCGGTCTGGGTTCGAGCGCTGGCCTGGGTCATTGTGTTGTGTTCTTGGAAAAGACGCTTTACTCTCACAGTGCCTCTCTCTACCCAGGAGTATAAATGGGTAGCGGCGACAAAATGCTGGGGGTTACCTGTGATGGACTAGCATCCCACCCAGGGCGAATAGCTACAATACTTCTAGTCGGCTTCATGCTAAGGAAACCGGGATAAGCTCCGGCAGTGTGTGCCAGTTTGGCCCGAGTGCGGCAATAAAACACGAAACAAGAAAGAGCGCGCGTAACTAACATAATAATCAAACACGAAACAAGAAAGAGCGCGCGTAACTAACATAATAATCAAACACGAAACAAGAAAGAGCGCGCGTAACTAACATAATAATCAAACACGAAACAAGAAAGAGCGCGCGTAACTAACATAATAATCAAACACGAAACAAGAAAGAGCGCGCGTAACTAACATAATAATCAAACACGAAACTAGACATAATCTTATTTAGAACATGGTAATATAATATTGTTTTTACTGTAGCATCGTGTCTGCCATGGGTTCCTGAGCAGGGTACTGTGGGGGCAAGTGGTGACCTGGCTCCGTTATCTCACCTTGCTCTTGGTTTAATGGGGGACGGAAAAATGTGGAGTCCTAAGAGTGGCTGGGCTGATGCTAGCTTGGTTAGTACTCAAAAATATCATGTAAAGTTTACCGCCTATCGAGCGAGTGAAATTTGTCCCCACCGAATGCTGTAACCCCTTCATTGCTTTCGTATTCACGAGTTAAAAATGACAACAACTACAACAAATAAATGGATCATTTTAAGCTTAAAATCAATTACGAAGTTTCCGACTCTCGTCATTTTCCAGTAAGCACGCCTTATTTGAACACGAGCAAGTTGAGACTACATTCACAGTTCTTGTCGCATAAACTGGAAAATGTACTTGAATGGGTTCCCTTTTGTCGAAATAACAAAGTGGGATTTATCAAACTGTCCCACACTGCCGGAGCTTATCGCGGTTTCTGTAGCATGAAGCCGACTAGGAGTATTGCCACTCCCCCTCTGGATTCTTGGTATTGACCCAAAGGATTGCGGCCTGTGGACTCGATCTGGCATCCAACGCATGTATTTAGCTATCGCTAATACAAAACCAGTCGAACCCATTGCGTGACGATTAGGCCACTGCAGTTGCGGTCGAAACATCGCGATCTACATCAAAGTGACAACATCTTGTGTCAAACGATAAAGCAAAGCTATCAATATTTACACGTATCTGAATATCACCACAGGTCCTCAAGGCACATGGACTCGATCCTCTGAAACTGCAGCCCAAAGAAGTAAGTTATCTTCTATACGTTTCAGTGCTACTTTCAAACTGAAGTAGTTTCTAACATAATCCTTTGCATACCACCTAGGACAGTGTAACGGGCCATATATAGCCTGCCAGTAATACTTGTTACAGCGCATGCTCTGTTTGATGTTTTATGTTTGATGTTTTTCATCCCACATGGCTCATAATATGTCCTCAGTTTATCTTCTCGTTGTGCGAACCCTTCTGAGCACTGGCTAGGTACGCCTTGCTGACCTGACCCGGTTCAGTCCTCAAACTTCATCTCTCTTGACATCACATGTATTATTTTATTGTGAATGTGTTAGTTGGCCTAATGGTTAGCGCGTTGGACTCCGGATCGAGCGGTCCGTGTTCTTGGGCAAGACACTTTACTCTCGCAGTGCCGGCACTCTCCACCCAGGAGTATAAATGGGTACCGGTGACAAAATGCTGGGGGTTAACCTGCGCGATGAACAAGCATCCCATCCAGGGGGAGTAGCACTCCTAGTAGCTTAATGCTATGGAAACCGGGATAAGTTCCTGCGGTGTGGGCCAGTTGTTCTCCGAGTGCGGCTTTACCTATGTTCAAAGGCTACCAGCAAACACCACAGAGGTGTAATGTTCAACCACATTGAGACTACTGGTAGACATTTTACTATACCAAGAGAGGATGATCTAAGAGAAGCATTCCCCCATACATGGGTACGTAGGTACGTGTCTTCCAATGATGATTTCATCCACTCTTTTTTCTTCTTTTCAGGGTATTGCTCTCATTAACGGCACTCAGTTAATAACTTCTCTTGGTGCAGAAGGTCAGTCTTAGTGGTGTTTTTTTCTTCTTCAATTTTTTTCAATTTTTTGTGTGCTTCAAAAATTTGATTCGGTTTACTTTCCCCGAATTATTTTAAAAATAAATCCATCAGAAAAAATTGAAAACAATTCTCACGCTTACAACAAAAATGCTTAGCTATACTCGCTTCCACGGAAAAAAACCAAAATTGGGATTTGTGTCGTTCGCGGGAAAAGCAAACGTGATGCTTAATCTCTCAATTATCATGCAGAATTAACTAACATCAGTTTATTTTCCTCCCTTAGCTGCGGAGCGGTCTCGTTTGATCGCCAAGCAAGCTGACGTCATCGCAGCGATGTCACTGGAGGTGTTGAAAGGAACCACAAGAGCTTTTGATGCTTGTATGTATAAACAGTGTAAATGACTGTGATTTGAGAGACTTGCAAGATAATTGGTAATATGCACTCTCTTCGCGTCGTTCGTTTTTATTTATTTGCATGTATAAGCGGTTCACGCGGAGGGCGGACAGGTTTTATATATTGCGTGGTAGACGCGCGAGTTAATAAAGCACAAACGCGACGCGCGAGTATGGCAGCGGTTTTGTCTCGCGCTTCACGCACGGGATGCACTAATCTCGCGTGTCGCTCTCGTGTAAACCTGAGATTTAAAAAAAAAACCAGCCTTCTTCTGCCCTGGAGAAACCCTCGCGCTTTGCTCCAATAAACCGCTGTGCACGCTCGGAGAGAATATAATAAAAACTCTCCGTCAAACTTGAAGGACTTGAAGACTTGAAGGAAGTCTGTTGGAAATCGTATCGCTAACAATGCTGTGATTTATTTGAAACCATCAGTGATCCAGCAAGTGCGCCCGCACGTTGGCCAGCGTCGGGTAGCTGAGAGACTGCGCTCTCTACTTCATTCAAGTGTGTATCCCTCGGAGATCGCAGGCAAGTCGGGATTATCAGTTTATTGTAGATGTGGAAGCAACTGGGTGTGTGTGTGCGGTGGGGGGGGAGGAGCAGGTGGGGTTCCTGGTTTCCTTAGCACGAAGCGTCTAGGAGTATTAGTATTGCTACTCCCCCTGGGCGGGATGCTAGTTCATTGCCGTATTTTACCCCTTAGCATTTTGTCAGGTTGCCCTAACAATTCGCCAGCAACCCATTTACACTCCTGGGTGGAGAGAGGCACTGTGAGAGTAGAGGGTCTTGACTAAAAACACAACGCAGAGAACCCGACCAGGGCTTGACCATCAGCAGTCCCTCTTTCTCTTAGTTCATCGAGCGAGAAGCGAAATAGAACGAGAGGGAAAATGTGTTACCTCGTCTTTTATGTTTACTTTTCGCTGAAAGTCGGCACAGTGGCTAGGTGGAAAAACGTATGCAGGCTAGGTTAAAAAACAAGCCATTCCTTCTTGTTCTTTTACAGAGAGTCACAGATTCTGTGGTCGTGTACAGGATGCGTACACGTTGCGCTGTTGTCCACAGGTTGGTGATGTAACTGACTAGAATTTCACAGTGCTGGCAGTAGGTCTAGATAGAAGCGTACTGCATATAGTATTTTGAGAAATAGGATAACACCTCTGAATTTAATTTTGCAAAACATGTTTCGAGCATTCATCGATCATCTTCAGTTGCAAGTGAAAATTACAGTGTGGATTTGAATGTACTGTACACCATTTAACAAATTGCAAATATTTGATAAATAAGAAAAACTAAAAACTAATTACGAAAGAAAACAAAAAAGGCGCAACAAAAACGACAAAATGCACACACAAAAAGTCAATTCAAGTTAAAGCAAAATAGTTAAATTAAAGGAGCTACGTCACGGATGGCGCATCTTGAAAAAATTGGCCATTTTTTTTCAAGTTCGCTGTTCGCAATCCGTCTTAATCTTCTCCATCCTTAACCATCCTTGTTCCTGTTTGGTTTATTATCATCTCTTTGGTGTTTTTCTACCTTGGTAAACTATTATTTTGAGGCTTTCTTCAATTTGAAGGTGATTTTAAATTTCGCAAAACTGACTTAAAATATCGTGACATAGCTCCTTTATAGAGCCGTTTGTTTCAAATCCTGCGACATTCTTCTCAGTGATTGTTCTAAAGATGTTAGGGAATATGACGGCAGTAGCTAGATTAATGATATGATTGACGTATTCAGTATCATGTTTATATTTCTACTGTTTATTTTTTTCTAGGTCCATGGAGTTGTGAATGACACCATTGACTTTGTGCAAGACGTGATTACAACAGAGATGAACAGTGCCACAGACAACCCAGTATCCTTGACTAAGTTGGTTAACTGTGGCTTAATGCCGGGATGCAAGGAGTAGAGGTTACCTGCGATGGACTAGCATCCCATCCAGGGGAGTAATAATACTGCTAGTCGCTTCATGCTACTGCGGGATACGCTCCGGCACTGATGAACTACTTGGCTATCAAATCCCTTGGACTGGAAAATAGTTTAACCTTTTGCTTTATACTTAGGTATTATCTAAAACCCGTAATATTCGTGCCTAGATGCCTTAATAAGGTGTATAAGAAGACGTTATATATATTGTGCATCCATTTAACGAGGCAGGTATCTGTGTCGTGTTAGTCTCTTTTATAAAATACCCTTAACTAGGTGTCACATAGATCGTTTTTGCTGATCAACAAGAGATCATTTCAGGTGGTAACTTTCATGGCGAATATCCAGCCAAGGTGAGATCTACTATTGACTTACTTAATCCTCTTTGCCGCTAGAGAGGCATGCGGCTTCCACCACAGCTCTCCACCGAACTCTGTTATTCGCAATCAGTTTGGCCTCACCCAATGTTCTAAGTAAGTAAAGTAAGCAACTTTATTTTACGAGGGTAGAACACATGACAGTTAAACACTGATAAACTAGTGGCCCTCGATCCTAGGTATCTAAATTCAAATGGTCTAAAATATAATTTACAACATTTAAAATAGTCTAAAATATATTACATTATAGAATAAACGAGTATGGCTACTAAAAATTATGTTAAAAATATGTACATTGAAATTTCAAAGAACAAATTAGAATTTAAAAAGGAACTAAGCTAAAAAATATTTGTTCTCCAGCTCCTTTGTCACTGTATGTCTCCACGACTGTTTAGATCTACTATTACTGTTTATAAAATGAGCCACAATGAAAACAACAGTGCATGGAACCTCTATTAAGGGGACACTTAGGACAGGGAAAAGTGTCCCTTAATTTAATAGAGGAAAGTAGATACAAAGATTATATGAGCGTTAATTTTGCCGGGACAAAAGTTTGTGTCCCCTTAAAGGAGGTGTCCCTTTAATGGAGGTGTCCCAAAGTAGAGGTTCCACTGTACTTGGTACACCAATAAAGTGTATTGTTGTTTTTGTTTGTTAGATGTTGGATTACCTTGCAATTGGCATTCATGAATTGGCCAGCATGAGTGAAAGAAGGATGGAAAGACTTGTCAATCCAGGTAGCGTTTAATTATCCCAATCAGAGAGTGTAGTAAAGCAAAACCAAAGCAAACGTTCATTACTATCGACAGTCAATAGCAGTTATTACAGATTTCAGCAGTTTGACATGCAAACGAGGCGAAAGGGTCAATCTGGCATTGTATTGGCTCATTAGCCTCATTTGTAGGCTCGATTACCAGCCGCTGTTCGGGAAAATGAGCCAGAGAACGAAGACCGGACTCGAGAGAGCGGCGGAAATCGAATAAACAAAGGAATATTTGACTGTGGGCTCAACTGTAATAAAAGCTATTTAAAACTGCTCTATCTATAGCCTCAAAAAGCTAACTTGTCAAGGAGCCTGCCATTATCCACAGCCACTTTGATAACTGTAAAAATAGGTCCATATTGAGTACATGCGTGCCTTATACTTGACCAAACTTGATCAATTAGCAAATGAGTTTGTGGAGAGGGGCTGTCAGAACAAATCCCTTTGATAATTCAAACCCTTCTCAGTAACGAGAAACACAACGCAAACCTCGCTAACTTGTAGATATTCTTAGGTTCGAAAAGTACAACCGTTCAATTTACCAAGAATCTGGTTGAACTGTGCTGTGCTATGTAGTTTTAGCAAGAGATGTTAACCGCTAATTTCGCTCTTGTCTGTCTTTAGCCTACAGTGAGCTGCCAGCGTTTCTTGTGGAGGAAGGAGGTCTAAATTCGGGTATTGACAATTTAATTTTAGTTCTGACTAGTTTAATATTGCTCGTATAGTATACTAGCCTGCGAGTAAGCTCTCTCCCCATCCCCAGAGATATGTCCAGGATTGAACGCAACTACGAAAATTAGTTACGAGAAAAAACCCAAATGTGGTGTCAGAGAGGTCTTGACCAAAACTGCGAATTTTACGAAAATTGCGAAAAATCGAAAAGTTGCGAGAAAAAAAACCCAAATGTGGTGTCACAGACTGAGGTCTTGACGAAAACTGCGAATTTTACAAATTTACGAAAATTACGAATGTTACGAAAATTATGAAAAATCGCAAAGTTACGAGAAAAAAAACCAAATTTGGTGTCGCAGAGGTCTTGACGAAATCTGCGAATTTTACGAAAATTACGAATTTTACGAAAATTGCGAAAAATCGCAAAGTTACGAGAAAAAACCCAAATGTGATGTGAGAGAGAGAGGTCTTGACAAAAACTGTGAATTTTACAAAAATTGCGAAAAATCGCAAAGGTACGAGTGTTGGGTTTCCTCATCGGGTTTTGTTTAGTTACGAGTTCTCCGTTGCGATTTTCGCACAGCCGCCAACCGCAAAAATCGTTGAGTTGCGATTTTTCGCAAATTGTGTAAAATTTGCAAGCCGGTTCTGGCCACTGATGAGTTAATTAGCAAGACTCAAAATTATTTCCAAATCATCAGCCCATGCCAAACAAGGATTTTTTTAAATACAAAATTCCTCCCGATAATACCCACCCCCCACCCCTGATAATAAGCCCCCTGAAAATAAGTCCATCAAAAAACCTTTTGAACAATTATAAAACGTATTATCGGAATGTTACTGCATTCTGTTAAGATAAATGTAATAAGTTTTTCCACTTTTTTTCTATATAGGCTACATGATGGCGCACTGTACAGCAGCAGCTTTGGGTGAGAGGCCTTTTTCAGTGCATTTTTATTATTTACTCTAAAAATAGATTTCCTCCGAGTTTTTTAGGCTGCGTTTAAACAACCGTTTTCTGTGCTTTTACGCCATGGCCGTGACATAGTTTGTTAGCTGGGATCTGGGTAACACGATAGTTATCTCTCAGCGCCGTCATTATTATTATTATTATTATTATTTTTATTCAACATACGGAACGAGGTGAGGTAGAGAAGCTCAGGGGCTGCTACACCGCAAAATAAAGTAGTTACGGTAAAAGCAAGCGCTGCACTTCTCTGAATGTTCACCATTTTGAACAGTGGAGATTTCGCCTGGTCGGCATTTTTCGCGCCAAAAACCAATTGTTTTCAAAACGACACGGTTACCTCCGTTTACACGGTACTAGCAACCGTATCATTTCAAAAAACGCTCCACTTTTGATAGGGGTTTCAAAACGATATGGTTTCCAATCGTCGCCATGTAAACGGAAGGCTTAAAGGAGCTATGTCACGATATTTTAAGTCATTTTATCAAAGTGCAAAATCACCTTCAAATTGAAAAGAGCCTCAAAATAATAGTTTACTAAAGTAGAAAAACACCAAAGAGGTGATAATAAACCAAACAGGAACTAGGATGGTTGAGGATGGAGAAGATTAAGACGGATTGTGAAAGTCGAACTTGAAAAAATTGGCCAATTTTTTCAAGATGCGCCATCCGTGACGTAGCTCCTTTAACCGCATCGAAAACGGCGCAGTTACAAATGAAACCGTGTGAACGGGGGCCTTAACTGACCTGCTATCTTAGTTTCAGAGAACAAAGTCCTCTGCCACCCCTCCTCGGTAGACTCGTTACCCACATCAGCAGGCCAAGAAGATCACGTGTCTATGGGAGGATTCGCCGCGAGGAAGGCTCTCAAAGTTGTTGAAAATGTGGAGAAAGGTAAGCTTAGATTCGCTCCTTGGTAACTTGGTGGATTGCTATAATACGAAGAAATATACTGAACGTTGTGTTTGAGAAGTCTAAACTTCTCCTTTTACCTACTTTTGTTTCCTTTCGCAAATTACTTTTTCTCGCAAATTTTGCGCGACAACGGATTGTTGCAATGGTTTTCCTTTAAAGTTTTGCGCGGGAAATTGGCACGCGGGTGACCAGAATTTACACCTTTGCGCATGCTCGAGCATTTGACCGCGGCGAAGTCCTACATCCCGTTATTTCATCTCATAACTCTTTAGCCCCACTGCGTTATCCTGGCTATTTGGCCCAAACCCCTACTTTTACGTTCAATTAACAAGGGGAAATTCTATTTGCAGTGCTTGCGATTGAATTATTGGTAGCGTGTCAAGGAATCGATTTTCTGCGGCCTTTAAAGACTACAGAGCCCCTTGAAGCCGTCCATACGCTTGTGCGGAAAGCTGTCAAGTAAGATTAAAATAAACATTTATCACTGGCATAATTTTACGTCGCGTATAAAAATCATGTTAATGAATCATGACGATACTACTGCAAACAAAGAATAACTTAATATCTAAAGATCAGGCCAGTAATCACGCAAGATGTTTATGTAATATATCAAACAAGAGAGGAAGTGTTTCATCCGATTTCCAAACACCGAGAACAGAGTTGAAAATACGACGCGTAACGGAGTATTTTTGACGAAATTTGGAAATCGGATGAAACACTGTCTCGAGTGTTTTGATGTATCTTCTCAATCGACACAAGAACTTCACGTTTGTTATTTCCTTTGTTTTGTTTTTTTGTTTTTGTGAAGGTATTGGGATAAAGATCGTTACATGGCAGCCGACATTGAAGCAGCAATAAAGATTGTCAAAGAAGGAAAGGTAATCCATTGTGTTCAATTCTTTCTCAGATTGTGAATGATTCCTGTAGGTCTTTACCCCAGGCCTAATGATCGCGCAATATTCCTTTCAGTGACGTCATCACGCGAGGAACGAATAGGAACCCATTCAAGTGAAACTGCGCATG
Organism: Desmophyllum pertusum; assembly: GCA_029204205.1. Lineage (NCBI taxonomy): Eukaryota > Metazoa > Cnidaria > Anthozoa > Scleractinia > Caryophylliidae > Desmophyllum > Desmophyllum pertusum. Next base: position 2,391,256 of record MU825880.1, read on the forward strand.
TGCAGTTCTGCTGCTAATGCAAACATTTGTCTCAAATTTTATGAATCCTCAAATTTGTAGCCAAAAGATAAGAAATTTACTGAAAATATAAACTTTTCACGCCGAATTTTCCTAAATCATTAAACAGTCAGTTGTTGTCCCGTAGTTTCCTCGCCTTGTGTTTTGTTGTCGATATATATTTTTGTAAAAAGTGATAAGTTTCTAATGAAACTGTTGTACTGCGTCGGCGGCAAGTAAAACACTATGTTGATTATCAACTCGAAGTTGATAAAGGTAAATTAACCGCCGTAGCGAATTTCTAGAAGCTGACGTTTCGAGCGTTAGCCCTTCGTCGGAGCAAAGTGGAGGATTGTGGGTTGTGTGTGTGTTTATATACTAGAGTATATGGAGTTCCGTGATTGGAGGAAGCATGATAACGGAGAAGGCATGAATAAATTAGTTAATTAAACGAGAAGCGTTCGGTTGATCCCATGAGGAGCCAAAGTGCCGATATTTTTGTAACGCTTCCTTACAAACTTGTTGCACATTTAGCTTCAAACTTGAAGACTGTGTAAAATCAGAAAATCGTGAACGTTTCTATTTTCTTGCGGTTTGATCTCAAATCTGATTGGTAGCTACACAATTGGGATGTCAAGTCAAATCAAAGTGTTCACGGTTTTCAGATTCGCACAGTAACTACAGTCAACTCTCGTTATAGCGGACACCCTCGGGACGTAGTTTGGAGTCCGTAATAGCGAGAGTCCGCAATAGCGGGAGTCATTTTCAGTCAAACCTCTATAGCTTTCGCCGGGTGCATGGAGGGCTGGGTTTTGTCCGTAATAGCGAGTGTTCGTAATAACGGGGTGTCCGCAAGGCGAGAGTTGACTGTATATATTTTCTTTGCAGGTCTGGGACGTGGCCTCGCCGTTCATGACGAACTATCTCAACAATGTGTCTTGCCAGCAAATGGCCAGTAATGTACCATCGCCAACTGCAAGCACTTTGTCTGATTGTCCTCCTCCAGGAAAGAAAATGAAGCTTAATCACGAGTGAATACTGTAAAGATCCGAAAGTAACGACCCTCCGAAAGTAGCGACCTCAAAAGTGATTTTATTTTTTATTAAGAAACAATTGAAATAATCAGGATCTTTGTTTGTGAAGCATTTTAAAATGAAAAGCAGCGAAAAATTCAAACACGACATCGTTATCAATTTCAAAATGGTAATGTCAGTTCGAGTTTTTTAGTATAAAATTAAAAGTGTGAGAACTGATGCTTTTTCTTACATTATCATTTTGAACTTGATAATGATGTCATGAGGATATCGAAACGTCCATTTTGTCGATGCTTTTCATTTTAATCTGAAATAACAGTATTAGCGACCCCTCCCCCTCCGAAAGTAGCTTTTGGATAAGACTCAGGGACGTTACTTTCGGGACTTTTAACGTAGTTTTAGAAAGCTTTCCCGTGTGAAAGAGGAGCTTCGAGGTCTTGAACACCACGTATTGATAAACAGTTAAACAAGGCTCTTTGCAGGAGAAAAAAGTAACGCATAAAAGAAAACGAGGTTAAAATAATAACGCAAAAAAAGGTAAAGAAAAAGAGTAATCGTGTTAACGTACCAAAGGTTGTACATTTATAGATAACTTTATTTAAACACGGTAACTTTTCAGTTAATAAGTTATTACAAATGGCAACATTAACGTCAATGTTTTACTTCTCAAAATTCCAATTAAATTTGAACGAACACCTTCGGTGGTTCAGTTAACACTGAGGACTGAATTATTTCCAACTTTTGCCAGAATCATAATCAAAGCCATAAAGTGCATTTCTACGCAGTTATTTGAAGCTAACAGCAAGCATAGTTAATAGACGTAAATGGTTATGAAGCCCGGCAAAGTTCTTTGTTATATGTTTTTGTTCGCTATTTTGGGGGTTGACCGTGCACAAAACCTGACAAATTACAATAGGTGGTTACGTGTGTTGAAGCAACTAACCAATAGAAACGTTACGATTACGTAATTCATGCATAGTGTATGAGCGCAAAACAAATGATGTGCACAGTAATGGACCTTCCAACATAAATCTTGGCCTCTTTGTTTGCTCCTTTGAAGTTTTCCGGGCTTCATAACCATTTCCCTCTATTAACTATGCAGCAAGTCATAAACGAACATATTTTTAAAAATAGCTATTTAACTTACAAATACATCAACTTTTGTATTTATTACTACACAATCTTGAACTGCTACGTCAACTTCCACAAACTACTACTTAATTCAATACGCCATTTCCGAGTTGCCTTTTGCCTCTGTTTCTGAAGCGAGGTTCATTTAAATGCAAATCAAACTCACGTCCATTTGAATGGTTTCGCACCAGGACTGGTTTAGAAACAGACGCAAAAGGCAACTCGGAATGACCTAATGCTCATTACTTGTCTGCGAAGTACAGTCAACTCGCGCCTTACGGACACCCCGTTATTACGGACACCCGCTATTACGGACAAAATCCAGCCCTCCGTGCACCCGGCAAAAGCTATAGAGGTTTGACTGAAAATGACTCCCGCTATTGCGGACTCTTGCTATTATCGACTCCAAACTACATCCCGAGGGTGTCCGCTATAACGAGAGTTGACTGTAGTCACTTCACAGACAGTCGATAAACAAAAAAAAGGCATCCAGTTTCTCAAACTAGAAGTCAACAAGCCTTTCAACTCTCGTCCTTACATACCAAGCTATTCAAGCCGGCGTTGAAGCTGTTTTGTTGTATTGCTGCTGTTGTTTTTGTCATATAAATAGAGCTTTCTCCAAAATGGCCGCCGCCGAAAAATTTAGAGACGTTTGTATGACTGGGGGTATACGCCGTACCCCCAGTCATACAAACGTCTCTAAATTTTCCAGTTTTCAACTTCCGTTTTCTCGACTCAGGTAGAACCTAACCTAACGAAACTTCGTACAATTACCAAACAAGAGGTGGTCTTTCAGGTGCTGGTATTGATTTTCCGCTCAGTTTAATATGAATTTGCGGCGGCCATTTTGGAGAAAGCTCTATTGGAACTTAGGAAAAATTAAACCAACACAAGCTCATAAAGATAGTAATGAATGACTGTTAGTCATTTGCACACACTATTGAATAATAATGATACGTATTCAATGCGTTTGAATACGTTAGAAGCAAGGAATATATTAAACACAAAGAGTACCATTCGGATTTCATTTATTTAGATAAAAAAATATCACGAGCAATTTTATATTAACTGCTTAGAGCGGTTTTTCAATTGAGTGTCGTAAAACCAAAACCAAAGCAATCACATTGGCCAATCACAACAAACGTAAACAACACAACGAACCAATGAAAACTCGAAGCAAATACACGGTAACTGGCGTCAAGCGCGGGAAAACGCACGTGACCAAGTCACGATTGGTTTTGGTTTTGGTTTTGTATGTGATATTCGGTTGAGTTGGTGACGCGAGTTTTTTTTTTTAACCAATCACAGAGCGTAGTAAAGTAAACCAAAGTAATTCCGGTTTTCTTTCGACACTCAATTGAAAACCGCTCTATTGTACGTTTTCAAAATTTCAAACCAATTCCTCACTATGTAAGCCTAGCACACGCAGCAGAAGATTGCAAAAATACCTCACTTCATTACATCACTGGCTCGGCCGATACAGCGATGCTTTCAATCGAACATTCGTCGGCTCCTCGTCGGATACGAAAGAAGCCACTCTCGCCCCAACTCTCTCCCCAGCTGTTTTTTACAATCCAGAACTTCTCTCCAGTCTCCTTATCTGCTCCGTATCCCACGGCCAGAACTGCATGATTTGTTATCTCGAATGGGTTGAATTTGTCTGTCAAACCTGTGCGATATTTATACAATGCGTAAAAATTACAGTGCGGGCATGATTTTCCTCAATTGAGGACACGGGGCGCTTATTTGAAATTTCGTGTTTTGATACCATTTTTAATTTTATGCAAAAAGGTTGTGGCAAGCTGTCTTGCTGACTGATTTTGACAAAGAGGGCGGGTTTTTATTTCAAATTCCAGTATCCTGAGGGGCACTTACCGTAAAAGCTCTATTTAGCCCCCCTCTCTATTAAGCCCCCCTCCCCAATAAGCCCCCCCCCCCTTTGGAAGTCATATTCTGTAATAAGCCCCCCCTCTCTATTAAGCCCCCCCCCCTCAATATCTATCGTTGAGCAAGGGTATAAATGACGTTGCATTTCATGGTAAGACTGTGATAAATAACCCATGCTGCAATGTCCTTTGTAGCTTTGGATGTGTGCTAGAATGGACTCTGGATCGAGCGATGTGGCGTCCTTGGGTATTAAGACACTTTAATCTCACATTGTCCCTCTCCACCCAGAAGTACAAATACCGAAGTACCGGCGAACTGTTAGTATAACCTGACAAAATGCTGGGGGTAACCCGGGATGGACTAGCATCCCACCCAGGGGGAGTAGCAATACTCCTTGTCGCTTCATGCTATGGAAACCGGGATAAGCTCCAGCTGTAGGCCACTAGGCTCGTGAAGACTTCACCTTTTCCTTCCTTAGTCAAAAAGCGCCTGCGAGATCTTAAAGCGCCGTTACACTTCACACTGGATCTGCAACGTGACTCACCCTTCCACGGGTTTTTTTCAACTTTGATATTGGCCAGTTAGCAAAAATATATCGATACTGCTGGAAAGAGCACCTTCAAATTAGTAAAATGGCCAAGTTTGAGAGTCAATGATATCTTGCAAAATAGCTACAAAGTCGGGAAATTTTACAGACGTTTGTATGCTGGGGGGCAAGTTTGTGCCCCCAGCATACAAACGTCTGTAAAATTTTGCGACTTTGCGGAACTATATCTTTGCGATTTTACAAGATATGAATCTAAAATTCAGTAGATATTTTACTAATTTCAAGGTGCTCTTTCCAGCTGTGTCGATAGATTTTTGCTAACTGGCCCATAACAAAATTTGAAAAAACCCGTGAAGGGTCTATTTTGTTGTGCCGTTGCGAGACAAGTTGTACATGTACGAAGCGTTGTAGTAGGGGATGTGCTAAAATTGGCAATTTTTCGTGCAACTGTAGACTTGTTAAGACGTCTTTTTGCGCGCTCAATTTTCTGCCCGTTCGTGAGGCGTCTGAGATTTGACCTTAAATATCCCATGTAAGATACGAGCTCTTACCTGTGTGATGATAAATTCCACCTTTATAATTCATGAAGTCACCATAAACCTCAAAGGAGACCGCCATTGGACCATTCCTCGCCAACTCTATTCGCATCAGCGCCTCGTTACACGCGCCATAGAAACCACCAATGTATTGGTACCCAGTCCCAAACTGCCTTGGACACGGCTGCTCGTGGCACGGGGAGTCTTGGCCTTCATACGGGAAACATTGTTCGTCGACCAGTCCAAAGTCTTCAGCGTACTTGCTGATGAGATAAGGAAAGCCTGACAAGAAAAGATACATTCATGTATGTTAACTGAAAAATAAAGCCACAACAAGTGAACTATAAGATAACTGGTCTCTCAATGGTTTTTGTTGTTGTTGTCCTTTGTGATTCACGGTATTAAGGTCATTCCTTAGTATTGCACTGCGCATCCTTTCTGCGCATCATTTTGCGCGTAATTAGCGCGCGCACATTAAAAACATGGCGGCTTTTTCATTGTGGATATGCTCGCCAGAGAGGTAAATGATCGTTTTCTCGTAAACGAGCGTGGGGACCTATCATTTTTTTTCGCATATTTAAGTCTAGTAATCATCTTCTTTCTATACAAGGAGTATAGACCAATTCTCAGTGCAGAAAAATTAATAATCACTGAAAACGTGAAAAAATACGTGTTTTTGGTTGATTTTGTAAGGAATTATGAGGTATTTTTAGTCGATTATATCTCTTTCGCGGGGCTGGTGACCTATTCTTTTTATTCTATATTTTGAAACATTACATCACAATGTTCAACTAGGGAAAGTTTCAGAAACTTCCCAGTGTAACTTCTATGTCTTCTATTTCGATGGAATTACCTTAAATTTGGAGCGGTATTCAATCGAGTGTCGAGCTGTAATCTGAAATTGCTTTGATTTTGCTTTACTACGCGCTATGATTGGTTTAAAAATCTCACGCCACCTACTCAACCAATCTGGTGCAAAACCAAAACCATAATCGTGACTTGGTCACACGCGTTTTCCCGTGCTTGGCGCCGGTTACGTGAATGTGGTTCGAGTTTTCATTGGTTCGTTGTGTTGTTTATGTCTCTTGTTATATACATGTAGCCATCGTATTGCTTTGACGACACAGTCGATTGAAGCCGCTCTTATCCATTTTAGCGAAAACTACATTCCAGTCCAAATCAGTCCTTTTTTTGGCGCGAAAACGCGGCGGGCCCGAAAAGGATCTGGGACGAGCGTGGAAATTACGAGTGAATAGACGCTTTTATAGCGCTTTACGCCTCCCGATTCGTGCGTCACACGTGGTAAGTAACAGACGTCGTTTCACGCTCCTCTTACCGGTCGTTTTCGCGGCGTGCTCATTCTCATTCTCACGTGCTCATTGGTCAAAAGCTATGGTCAATAGACTATTGATCACAAATGGCTTATTCGTGCATTTGCCAGGAGGATTTGAACCAGTATACAGATTTCAGGGGCACCCAACGACGGTTTTCTCCCAAATGCTTTAAAACACTATTTTATAGCCTTTTAGGCTGTCTGGTGTGCTTTTAAAGATCTACAAATCAATTCTAATTGCTGCGCTATAAAATTTTTATCTGTTCGGTCATTCCAGGGGAACTTTAGACTTCACGAATTTATCAGGGCTTTTTTAGTCATTTCCCGAAAACCTCAGCTCTTCCTTGCTGATTTTTCATTTCCGAAAATCCTAGATGAACCTTTTTTGTACCCAAAACGAAATTTTTATCTCTCCGAAAGTTCGAGATGATATTTCCCTAAAGAAAACTCCAAACTTTAATCCGAATATCTGAGGCGATTATAGGCCTTCCGAACAGATATTTCACCGAAACGATCCGTTGGGTGCCCCTGAATTAAATCCAGCGCCCCAAACCACTCGGCCCTGTCGCCTTACTGAACAAAAACTCCCTTACCTCCTTCACAACCTTGAGAATACCGGGAGCAGCTGACAATGTCTTGAGTAGAAAACACTGGCGTTCTAGTTCCATTTGACAGAATACGAACTCGAGCCTCAAACATGGCTAGGGTGCCAAAAGCATAACAACTCCCACAACCGCCTTGATTTCTGATAGGACTGACGTAATTTTTACCATCAACATTCCTCCAGTCAAACTCATCTGGAAGCGACTTGGCTGTGAACAGATCTGCCTGTGTCACTTGGCTGAAAGATAACATTTAATTATGTTATTATGAAAGCTAATCTGTGGTTCCAGAAAATATCCATACCACCCTCCCCCCCCCCCCCCCCCCCCCTTTTACAGGGTTTTTTTGTTTGGACCCCCCACTCAACAAAGTTTTTAATTATTTTTGACAACTTTTTTTTCTCTTTTTGACAACTGTCTGATGGCTTCCATTTAAACTAGGTTTGACTGTAATTAAATTAGGTGAGCGAAATTTAGGTAGAGGACAAAACTATTCAGTGTACATACAGAACTGTGGGGATCAGCAAAAATGATGTCCCTTGCCCTCTCACTGCTCTTCCTTACAGGCACATTGGGTAGTTTTGTCCTCTCACCAGATTCTGCAGATTCCGTCCAATTATTCAAGATGCAGGCTGAGCTGCATGATTGATAGACTACTCGCAGTCTCTATTTTTCGCATAAGTCTGTGAGGCAAATGCCCGAGAATAGCGAGTGACGTGGGCCGCAAGATTCTCGCGCGTTCGCCTTATGGACTTATGCGAATAATAGAGACTGCTCGCAGTCTATATGATTGAATGCGATGTCTAGATGATCTAATCAGAAAAGAAAGAGGGAGACCTTTCTACACTATACAGCAGAGGGGGTCACGAGCCGGGAAGTCTGCGGGAGGCGGGAGAAGAAAGGGCGGGAAGCAGAATTTCCAGGGTAACGGGAACCGGGAGAAACAGAAAAACAATTTCATTATAACAATTTTGCAATTTTCTTCTAGATTTATATATTTTATACAACAGTTTGGAGCATTGAAAAGTTCGCTGGCTGTCAAGAACTTTCAACCTCTCAGGGTTCTCTTCAGGACATGATAATCTGCAATAGAAAAAGCAAGAAGAGGCGGGAAAAAGTGGGAAGGTCAGATCCCCCCCTCCCCCCTCCCCCTCATATGCACTATTTCAACAAACTATGCAGGCAAAAAAAGCTGGAAGTATACCTCGCAGAATGGACAAATCAATGCAGGAATGAGGATGCTAATTAACTTTGTATAAATTATCATTCAATTGCAGAGGAAAGATGTAGTGATTTAGGGATCAGGTAATAAAATGATTATAACAAGTTGTGACTGACCTTGGTTTAGGGAAATTAAGCCTCTTTGGTCCACCTGCACGGGAAATTAACTGTGCCACAGTCATCCCACTATATTCTTCATACACCACAGCTTTCCAAGTACTCTGAGCATTGTTTATTTGGTCAACGAACTCCTGATTAGGGACAAATTTCCTATTTTCAAACTCTGTAAACAGCTTCAAGTTTCGTTCTTTGGGTGGGACCTTGCCAGAAACTTTTTTCCCTGTTAGAATGAAACACAAACACACAACTGAAATATATTTTATCATGCTTCAGTATCTTGACATACAATGTTATCACTTCTTCTCGGAACTTCGTGCCTCACTCGGAAAGCGACCGATTACCCACTGGGACGAAAAAACGAAAACAACAAGATTGAATAACGCAGTAACGCAATACACCGTGTATAAAGCAAACAGATCGAAACGCACAAATTAAGGTCACATATAAAGCAAATTTAGCTCCTCTGCTCCCTGTGCTACCAGACAACTCCCAGGTATGTTTGATGACTGTATTATAGCAGGGGTGGCGAATGGTGATTTAAAAAAATATGGGTCTCGCAAAATTTTAGTTGAATTTCACGGGGCTCGCAGACCTGTTTTTTTAGTGGTTCGCGATCTGTATATCTCACAGTCTCAATTTTTTGGTGAAGGAGTTTCAATCAGGTCTCGCAATGTAAAAAGAGCGTCTAAAAAGTATTGGGCTTCCACAGAAAAACTTTCATTTTGTTATGTTTACTATGCAATGCAAAATCCCTACCACATATTATTAAGCCCAAACATTTTTTTTAAATTCCTTCCGATAGTAAGTCCCACCCAATAATAGCTTCTAAAGATACTACAAATTAATAGTGACTGTCCCATTTGGTAACTGTGGCAACTAAGGGAGGAGCATGTTTACAGACATACCTGCAAACAAACAACAACAAACCACCACACCTCCCACACCTTCTCCCAAATCCCCCGCTATTCGGTTTTTGCGCCGCTCCCCAGCCTGATGCTTTACATTAACTGCAGATTTTGTTTTTGTTCATAAACACTTACCACTGTAACAGGCCCAGTTTCCTGCCTTGTATACCGCATCGTCGTGACTCCAGCCATTCAGTGTTTTGTCGCAAAAACTAACAAATTTTCCGCCACTCTTCTCGAAAGCAGAAAATGCGAAATATTTGTTACCATTGATCTGCACCTCGAAGCCTTGATTGTAGATCAAGGTCCAAAACCCTACATTTCCTTCGCTATCGACTGCAACATCAGGAAACAACAACTCCACTTGAAGTTCCGACACAACCTTGAACCCGGAGCAGTTGATATCGTTGTCTTGCCCTCCCTCTCCAATGGAAAACAACCATGTTCCTCTTATTTCTTCATAAGTGCAGTTAGCGGGAGTGTCTGCACTGACTGCAATGCAGGAGGAAAGTAAAAACAGGCACACTGCAGTAGCAAAGAAAGACGCCATTCTGGAACACCCGAGGATTGCATGTGACTTTTGTCACGCGATACGACACGCGATACTCGCGATACCGACCGATACCTCATACCCAGACCTTCTCAACCCTCGAGCGAGAAAATCTGGGTACGAAGGAACAAAGAACACGGTTATACGGAAATCGGTCAAATTTTCTAAATGACTCAAAATCGAGGGAAATATAATTTTAGAGATTGATAATCTAAAAACGTTTGCCTCCGGACTTCCATAGATTCGGCGCTCAGACTCTAGTAAACCGGTCAAGTCCGCGACTTATGTAGTGAAGTGGAGAGCATGGTAGGTTAACTCGAGGGGGGAAGGGGCGGCGGGGGATGCAGGGTGGGGACGTCCTTTTAGGAGTTAAGGGACGTGGGAATAAGAAGCTTCTTCTCGTCCACACTGGCGCCATGCCATGTTTGCGCTTTCTGTCTGGCCACCAGATGAAATAACACGTTACAGTTGTGCGACCATTACAACCAGGGCCATAGATAATGAAATCCAACTTTGCAAAGCAGAATGGTGAACTTCAATTAAAATTCCAAATTGAAACGTTGCATTGCTAAAAGCTGATTGGCTCAAACAACTTAAAATTATTTAATTTCATCTTTCACTCACGGTGAGCTAGAGGTTAAAGAATTTTTAAAAAGTCTGTCTACAAGTCATGTGGCATAAGTCCGGTTTCCATATAGCCTGCGAGAGCAGACGTAATTTCCGGCTCGAGTTTCCCCGCCGAAAATTAGCTAATTTTCGGCGGGGAAACTCGAGCCGGAAATTACGTCTGCTCTCGCAGGCTAGTTTCCATAGCATGAAGTGACTAGGAGTATCGCTACTCCCCTGGATAGGATGCTAGTCCATCGCAAGTAGCCCCCAAATATTTTTGTGAGATTCGCCGGTACCCATTACTCCTGGGTGGCTCGAACCCAGACCGCTCGATCCACAGTCCAACGCGCTAACCATAGAGTGGTAAAGTGTGACATCACAAATGTTCAAATTTGCGACATTATGACATTTGATCAGCTAGTCAGAGGAAGCATGCCACAAAACGCCCACTTGCCAATAATTAGCTCTTCATTGCAATTTGCGGCCGAGATATAGAGGTTCAAAGTTTGGTACCGTCCCATACAAACCTCTCTAATTTTGCGCGTCTCCCACGGTGGGCTAGAATCCCTGAATATGTGTACATTTCACAACATAGCCAACACAACACGCACGCGATAGCCATTTTAAATCATTTATTTTGATATGTTATATTCTCCCATACAATTATCGTACGCTTATACGGATTTTCACATACACTAGGGTTTTACAAAAAAATTTACAATGCGTCTTAAAAAAATAGTAATAAACGGTCTTCCAAATATTATACGTTTTCAAACATACATTGTACACCAGGGTTTTACAAATACAATACGACATACACAGGGATCTTAACAACACCATACAGTTTAAAAAATACAGTTACAACCCTATGAGGCTTTACTTTACTAAAGTAAAAACACCACGGATTTTTCAAACTTAACACGGTATTGTTGCGCTACGTTAGCGCGATTGCTTTCGGAGTAACTCGTGAGTGCTCGTGCTAGTTTTTGATTGGATAATAAGAATCGGAAACTCTTCGAGTGCTTCAACGAAGATTTGCCAAAACCGTCACTTGTTTCCAATCCCCGGTTTCGTTTCACACGGCTACAAACATAAGTCTCATTTTCCATTCACTAATAAAACCAATCATTCATACTGAAGTATCATAGGTACTCTCTGTGTGTTCTGTAGAAACGTGCATGTATAGTGACCACTAAAAATAAACAGGCTATTTCCGAGTTTCCGTTTACCTCGGTTTCAAAACGAGTCCTGGTGCACAACCTTTCATATGGAAATGAATTTCACTCACAAGTTCATTCAAATGCGAATCAAACTCATTTTCCCATGAAAGGTTTTGCACTTGGACTCGTTTTGAACAGAGGCAAAAGGCAACTCAGAAATGGCCTATTGAAAATATGACATGATCTCATTTACAACAATTTACAACCAGGACTTAATTCGTGATAATCTGTTTCTATTCTTGACAGTCTGTGTATTGTTAAGCCAGATTGAGGCATTTCTTCACGGTAAGGACAACATTTTGCACCTGAGGAATGGAATTTGATTCTAAAAGTTGAGCGTACGGCATTGGGATGTCCGCTCCAGTTACTCGGAATATTGGAGCATCAAGATAATTAAATGCATCGCCTAAAAAGAAAAAAAGTAGTAAAATATTAAATCACCCAAGGAAATCAAGTACTTATCATGCTGTACAAGATGTTTCTACTTTTTAAATCTGTGGATGAAACCCTCATGTGTGACCATTCAAATGAAAGCTATTGAGCAGTACTTTCATGTGGTACTCAGTGTTTATTATGCTGTACAACGTGGTTCTAACTTTTCAGTCTGTGGATGAAACCCTAGTGTGACCATTCAAATGAAAGCTACTGAGCAGTACATTCATGCGGTACTGTTTATTATGTTGTACAAGGTGATTCTAACTTTTGAGTCTGTGGATGAAACCCTAGTGTGTGACCATTCAAATAAGAGCTATTGAGCAGTACTTTCACGACGTACAGTTCGTATTTCACTATTTTGCAAAGTTAAATCTGTGCTTGTTTCCAATTTTCTGCAGTGAAGAAGATATAACAAAACATGTCATGAACCACGTTCTTGAAGTACTTACTTTCCATAACAGTAGCAGCGATTTCTGCTCCTACACCAAAATGGGGCCAGCCGCCTTCTACTGTGATCAAGTGATTCGTTTTCTTGAGAGAGTTTGCAATGCACTCGGAGTCCATAGGACGAATTGTACGAAGGTTGACTACCTGAATACAAACAGGGAAAGAACGAATGACTATGGGTCATGATAGCGGGGACACCCAGCCTTCTTCTTAAATTATTAACTAAGTCAAGTTTCATCATCAAATCATCTTTGTTTCTTTCTGCGCCATTAGTGAAACACATGATAAGGTCTCTTCATCAAGTTTTAGAGTTTCAAGATTGCATGCACACCTTTCCAGCTTGCGGTACACTTAAATTACCATTCATTTTCACAGCTGTTTTCAAACGTTTTTGTTCCTTGGAATCCTACTGCAATGTAGCCCTGGAGCCCGTACATGTACATGTACATTTTGTCTCTCTCTCTCTCTCTCTCTCTCGGAGCCCTGTATGTTTTATGCGAGCTCTAAACCCCTTAGGAATCCTGTTGTTGGCAAACATACCTCACAGTCAACGCCTTCTGCCTCTAACTGCTTAGCAGCTTCCAAAGAAATCTGAACAGATCTTGAGTGTGCTACTATGGTGATGTGACTTCCTACAACATAACGACACAAGAAATTAACACCTCAAAAATATAACAACGCATGTACATGTAGAAGCGTGGCACTCCACTAAAGAGAAAGACTCAATCAACGAACATGTTGAGTTCCCGCGTGTTTATCGAAATCTTAAGAATTTTTAGAACTTCCATTGACCGTTATTTTTCACACTTTTTATGAATTTTTATCACATCCTTTCTTATTGTTTTATGTTTCATAAGTTTTATTCACATTCGAACTGACGAAGTGACCAAAACGTTTTCTTAAATCTTTTTAATCAGTGTCAACTCCAGTTTTTTTATATTTTTATATGTACATGTACATCCACTGAAATTTTGGCATTACCGGTATTTTGCATAAAAATGCATCATGGAAAATATGGGCGTCTTCTTGACCTTTTTGGGGTCTATTTACTGCGCCTTTCAATAAAATGTGAACTCCAAGGTTCAAAACCCAATTAACGATTGCGTTTTCACTGCAGTCAATCATACTACATAATTACATATATTATAACAACAACAGCAGACCCTGAGAAAAGCAACAAACAAAAACGGATTGCAATCTACTATTCACAACTTGGGGAAGTGACCTTTTGAACCTGTTGAAGTGAAACTATGTTTCCCGAGAGGTCCGCATACATGATTGACGGAAGTGAAAAACACAAACGTGATTGAGCAGAGTTTGCGGCATGTTATGAGTACTGGTCAGAATGGCCCACACTGCTGGAGCTTATCCCAGTTTCACAACATGAAGCGACTACTAGTAATATTTCTACTCCCACTGAATGGGATGCTAGTCCATTGTACATGTAGGTTACCCCCAGCATTTTGTCGCCGGTACCCATTTTATACTCCTGAGTGGAGAGAGGCACTGTGAGAGTAAAGTGTCTTGTCCAAGAACACAACACAATGACTCTAGCCAGGCTCATACCCACACTGCTCCGTCAGGTGTCCACCACACTAACCATTAGGCCACTGTGCCTCAATCCCCCCCCCCCCCCCCCTAACCCTACACCCACCCCCAACCCTCCTGAACAATCAAAGAGAGAAATTAAAGAAGAGTCACTGGTCTCTCGATCTTGGCTTTGCCGATAGGAATTACAAAATCTGGACTCATAGCTTCCTCCGACATCTCAAACTGTGCACCATACAGGACTTCATTTTCTAGAACCACCACTAATAAACAATTCAATACACATGAAAGTCATGATTGTTCTAATAAAATACAATGCATACAAACATGTATTTCTTCTTTACTAAGATCTATTCACAATTACATGATCTTGATTTGTACAATCTGCATTTTTTGGTTTCAAGAACATTTGAAACTTGAATCAGAGAATAAAACCTGCTCTGGATTAATTTTATGAAAGTAACAGAGTAATAGTCCAATCCAATTGATTTGAATTAGTATACCTGTAATTGGACACCCATGTGATCACGCTCCAATTATACAACAAATAGGCGGGCAGGAAACCAATCAGAAATGATAAATAATTTGTTTTATTAAAATTTGTAATTGATATAATAATAATATTAGACACGATATTATACACAGTAACTAGTATCGTAAAGTACCTGGATCAGTATCTCTAACAGCTGCCTTGAGCAAACCTTTGGCATCTTCAGCTGAATATGGAGAAACTACCTGCAGCATAACAAAGTCACACATTCTGGTAATATAATCAAAATTCCAATAAGAAGCCCCCACCCCCCCCCCCCCCCAAAAAAAATGCTCTCCCGAAAATAAGCTCTCCTGAAAATAAGCCCCCATATCTCAGACGCAAAAATCTTTCTGAAAATAAACCCCTCCCCCCTGAATTTAAGACCATTGGCTTAACATATAACTTTATAAAGCCGCCTATTGTAGTCTGAACTTGCATTGTATTTTATGTTACTTACTTGTTTTGCATTCCCTTATGAACCTAAATTTTTTCACAGGTGCAAAATCCTTTCCATATACATGTACAATGTACAGTAGACTCCCGCTATCTCGAACTCGGTTATCTCGAAAACCCCGCTATCTCGAACTCAAACCCATTCCCCTTGCCCTTGTTTTTCAGTCATTTACTATCGGCTATCTCGAACTCCTCGCTATCTCGAACTGTTTTTCGTTCCCCTTGAGAGTTCGAGATAACGGGAGTCCACTGTATATACATTGTATATTTTTAAAAATGCCAAATAAGCCACCAAAAAAGCCTTTTGGACAAATACATGTACTTATATAGCCCAGGGCTCATAATCGGAATTTTACCTTTAATTATTAACTTTGTGTTTTTAAGTCTGGGATGGTTGGGAAACAAACAAATCTGTGTCACTGCGAGATTTTACGGAAACTTCGGAAAATCAGGCTTAAGATTAAAATTTACAAGAAGCTGTATCAATGATAATTTATTGGTGTTACACAGAGCATGGTTAACTAACCTTAAGACCAGGACAGTGACCATACCAAGCAGCGTAACACTGTGAATGCTGAGCAGCCACTCCTGCTGATGCACCGTTTGGACCTCTGAATACAATAGGGACTTGAACCTACATTTAAAACACACCCCAAAAATCTATATCAATGAATTCACAACTCTAGAAGAGCTTTAATTTCCAATTCATTTTATTCATAATCAGTCATGGTGGATGCGATCGCCATATGTGACGGATTTGACGGACGGAGGGGTTAGATGTGAACGTTTAGAAGATCGTAATGTCCGTGGAGGGAAGTATTCTTCAATAAGCGTCATTAAATATTTGGGTGCTTGGCCATGTACTGTATGATCTTATAATAATTGATTATACCTACATGTAGCCTGTTCACAGACGCTCGTGCGCGCACCAGTATCTTACAAAAAAAAAACATCTGTGAACAGGCTAACCTAAATGTACTTGTAAAGCAACGGGCATAATTACCTGGCCAGCAGACATGTAGAATGTTTTTGCGGCAGAATTTATCACCTGCATAATGAAAAGGAAAGTCGCATCAATCAGAAAAGAACTGATTTTGGAAAATCATACATGTACATTTTGTACGTAGTACATCCAATAACATTCTTGAATATGACACGCCTTGTTTGACAACTTATTGACGTACAGTCAAACCTCGGCTAACAGACATCTCCTGTAGGGGGACACCTCCCTGGTGTAAGTGGACACTCAGACATGGTTCCAGCCATGTACATGTACAAACACTACATTTTTAACCTCCCATAAGCAGAAACCTCTCCCAGGTAGACACTTTTTCTTGTCCCAAGGGTGTCTGCTTACTTTTGTGATGTAGTCTGTTTATGCTATAATTTTTAATCGCAACTCAATGTTACAGTTAGAAATAATATACAATGTATCTGTAGGAAGCAGGGGTTGCACTTTACACATCTAATACAAGACAACGACTAAGACAACTTTGTCGCATGTGACTTTGGTAGCTCATGCTGCCCGCATCATGCACAAATTGTATATAACTCCGATAATTTAACTTTGTCTGTGGCAATGATTTGTCATAGGGTTTTTTATAAACATGTTTCAAAAACCTATGACACATTTTTGGTGTCATACATGATAATCGCACATACATGTAAGTTACAAGCCGGAGTGGTTTGATTTACATGAAACAATGTGTGTTGGCAGCTTGTCATAAGTACATGTACATCGCATGCCACAAAGTTGAGCTGTCTCAATCATTGATATCCTTACCTGATCAATGGCTTGCATTGCAAAATTGAACGTCATGAATTCACAGATAGGTCTAAGACCAGCCTATAATGAAACAAGTACTGAATAATAAACAACAACAAAGTACAGAAATGTACAATGCAAGTAAAATAAAGTTAAACGAACATGTACAAGTACATGCATGCACTGTAATGTGCCTAATATAATTTAAATACTGATTTAAATGAAAATGTACAGTGTATGGGCTTGAATCAGCATGCAGAGACCAAAAATACTATCCATGAAAATGAGTGAGTGTGGTTTAAAATAATAAATCCTGGCAATAAAAGTATCTCTTATTTGCTTACAATATAACTTCTACAACTTATAGACATCATTGTGTAAATTAAATTTTAAATACACAATAACTACATTTTACAAAGAACTAAAAGTACAATCAATCATAGGGCTTCTTACCATAGCTGCACCGACTGCGATACCAGCAAAACCCATCTGCAATGAATTGACTGGGTTAGTGAATAGCTTTAAGGTAAGGTAAGGTAAATCTTTATTTAAGCAGGGTGGCCCATTCAGCTCTAGGCTGGTATCCATAGGGGCCCTGCGTCTAAAAAATAAACAACATATGACATAACAGATCATTATTAAGGGGGGAGGGGTGACAACCTAAGGGGTGCGGGTGCATCTCCCCCTCCACACACAGTGACCAGAAAATATAAAAATCCAGATTCTCTGCTACATGACACTTTAAAAAATAAAACAAACCCAGATTGCAAATTATAGTTTATAAAAAAAATTCCCAGACAACAGTTGATGATCTCTACTCATAAATACAACATATAATATATAATGTCACCACAGACTTACCTCA
This sequence comes from Desmophyllum pertusum, assembly GCA_029204205.1. Classification (NCBI taxonomy): domain Eukaryota; kingdom Metazoa; phylum Cnidaria; class Anthozoa; order Scleractinia; family Caryophylliidae; genus Desmophyllum; species Desmophyllum pertusum. Next base: position 2,408,993 of record MU825880.1, read on the forward strand.
CTAATGGGTGTGTCTATCACTCTCTTGTCACCAAATTTTTGCCACAATCCTCGGCTTACCTGACAAGGTACATAATGTGTAGTTAATAATTAACAATTTATTAGATTATTTGCTCGAGATTTCTATGTGATACATGTAGTTGATGAAGAAGTAGGCCGAATCAACTTACTATCACATCATAGAAATCTCGAGCAAATAATCTAATAATAATTTATTAGATTATTCGCTCGAGATCATTGTTTTAGTAAAAATCATAACAATAATAATTTTATTGTCTAGTTAACAACTCTATTATCCTCCTCCGAAACTTTGGAGAAATGAGAAGAAATCGCAATTTTGTAGACGACCTCCAGCCACTGCACACTAATGGCTGATAGTATATGAGTAGCTTAGCCAATCAGATTGTCTCATTTGCATTAGTATACTAGTAGATTTTTACTAAGAATTATTACAGATAAAATCGTCGGCACTTGGGCCAAAGTGGCCCACACAACCAGGTTTAAGTCTGTTCCACTGGTACCTGTTCCCCCAACTGCACTCAGGCTATTCAATAAAGGGAACACATGCTTGTGAATAATCACCTTATAAGCACCTTCATACATAGCAACTTCTTCACCCAACAAGAAGACTCGGTCATCTCTCTTAATCTCCTCCTCCATAGCAGAGTTCAAAGCATCTCGAACATTCATCTGTTACAAATAAATGACAATCACAGGACGATAATTTATTTTTACAGTCAAAGCTCCTGTAAGCAGACACCCTCGGGAAGTAAAAAAGTGTCCGCAACTGGAGCTGGCCGCTTACGAGAATGTGTAAATATAAGTTTGTATGAGCTAGAGTTAAAACAACCTGGTTTTGTCAACGTGGCTGTAAGTCATCTCCCTTTGGTGTCCGTATTAACCGGGTTCCATGCAAACTCTGAAGTTTTAACCCCGAATAATGATTATGTTTTCATTACCGTCAATCATAATAATCATGGTCCGTTGGTTGTTGTTGTAATCAATTTATTATTACCAACGGACCAAAAATAGAAACCAACAAAATACTGTAGGTTGAATCTACCAATCACAACCCATGGACATGACCTTTTGAACCCGTTGAAGTCAACTTCTGTTTCTTTAGACATTTGCTAAGCTGATTTAAAGGCAGTGAAAAATGCAAACCGTCGATTGAGCAGAGTCCACGTTATTGGAAGACACAGAAAAATATTGCAACCAGTCATGTGATGCACAATGAGAAATTATAAACAAAATCATTTTCTTGTGAAATTCAATACAGTTTGTTTTTAAGTGTCCCGGGGATGGGAAATGGCCTCTTTCTTTGTGGGGGTGGGGAATAGGACGCTAAGTGAAGAAAAAATGGCAAATCCCCGGGGGTGTGCCCGGGGGAGTGAGGGGGGGCACCAAATTCTAAGTACAAAATATTAAAATATTTAAAAAAAAGAGAAAAATCAAATTTACATGGATTGGGTCATGCACCTCTGTATGAAATGATTTCTTTGATTTTGCAAGAAAGGCCCAATATAACCTTGAAATTGTAACGGATTCTATTATGCAATTTCACAATAAATTGAGGTACCGCTCTTGTCTGGTAGCACTTGGCTTTTAAAAGCTATATGTCTTCAAGATCGTTCAGTGCCTGCGATCTTTTAGCTTATCTGCCCAAACTTGCACAAGCAATACACAGGAAAATAAGCCAACAAACTCTCTACGAATAAAGGAGTTAATTATTTCTAATAACAGAAAATCTATCGCTGCAAAGCTTATGTACTCACAGTGACGGCCGCGCGAGGTGTTGTGCTAAAAGCATTTCGACATATCGTTGAAAGGGCGCCCTGTCAAAAAGAAACGCAAATCAGATAAGTGTTAAGTATTCTAGAGTAGGTGTTCTTTAGTGTGAAGGGATTTACCTTGCTAGGAGCTCGTAAAAACGTCCCAAAAAGAGCCATATTTGCTTGTCTGGCCTGGTCGGACTAATTTGCTGCGCAGAGAATATTCGGACTTCTGAGCATATCCTTCCAACGTAAAAGAACGCAGGCTCAAACTTTTGAGAAGGAGGCTGCTGTTTCAAAAACCGCAGGCTCTAAAAGAACAATATCAATCAAATTATTCCCAATATTTTGTCACAATAGTAAATACCGAACATCCAGAGAACACTTACATGTACTTCACGTTATCTAGAGATTGCTTAGATCTTTTTACCTCGGACTTTATCTTCTAAAAGAGAGAGATTACTTAGAAATTATGAATTTTCAAACCAAAATGGCGGACTTGCAAAGTGGACGTGAACGCCGGTGGGTCCTGGGTACGAGCGGAAATACTCGGGTTACGCAAGCGCACTAGAGCTCTTGACGTGGCCTTCTTGTCACTTAAAAGTTCCACGCGAAAATAAAGAAGTGTTTCGCGTCGTATTTTGCCGATTTTTACACGATCATGGGGCTCACTATATCAAGTTTATTCACCCGTCTCTTTGGCAAGAAACAAATGAGGATATTGATGGGTGAGAATGCTCAAAATTCCCTTTAAAACTATCATTTTATTCCGTTATTTTTTTGTCCAGTGGAATCTCAATAGTTTCTTTAGCTTTTTATAGCCACGCATTTTTCCCGGTCTTCGTTACATGATAATCAAAGCTCGGCTGTTTAAAGCTAGGACGAATAGCAAAAAATACAATATGGAATTATTTCTTTTTGAAGTAGATTCATTTAGAGTATTTTTCTACATTATAATTATTTTCTCGGTCAATAGGTATGATTGAAATTTTGTGTACAAAATTATGTTAGTAAGCTTAACAAATATTTCACAATCAGGGATATTGTATTGAAACTTAGATCAGCCCAGGATCAAGTAAAGAGTATGGCAAATTTCCCATTTGGGGCTATTGTTTTAGGACGGTCAACCAAAACTCACTAATAATTTAATTTAGAAAGGGGAGCAGGGATGGTAGCATGGTATATTGAGCACTTGGCTGTCACCAATCTGGCCGGGTTCAAATCCCTGCCCTAGCATCATACATGTACATTTGTACATGTACCGTAAATCTTCGAATAAGCGCCTGGGGCGCTTATTTCAAATTTCAGGTTTCCCTTGTCAAGTCCATAATTGAACCAGTTATATTTTTATAACATTTTATTTTTGGCAAGAAATCTGGAGTAATTCTGTCTTGATTAGTTCTCTTACTTCATACATTCATTTGACTGCTTTTTTAAGGAGAGGGGTGGGTTTATATTTTAAATTTCATGATTCCATGGGGGTGCTTATTAGAAGGGGGTACTTATTCGAGGGGAGGGGGGTGCTTATTCGAGGATGTGGCTGGGTTGAGTTTGTTGTTGATTCTCATCCCTGCTTCGAGGGTTTTTTATTCTTCCTCCACAAAAAAAAATCTTTTGCAAATTCCAATTCGTGCTGGAATCTGAGGGCCACAGATTTGTCAGTCTTCTAATGAGGTTTCTTAGAATTGCACTTACTTAATCAGACTTTGTTCTTGTATTTTATAGTTGGTCTTGATGCTGCTGGTAAAACCACAATTTTATACAAACTTAAACTGGGAGAGATAGTCACTACCATCCCTACCATTGGTAAGTAGCAAGTCGCACTGATGAAGGAAATTCAAGAATCAATATTGATTTAACAGAGGTGACATGAATTTTACAGTATACTTTTAAGAATTCATTGCTTAACAAAATTGTACCTATTTTTCCAAAGGCTTCAATGTGGAAACAGTGGAGTACAAGAATATCTCCTTTACCGTTTGGGATGTTGGCGGTCAAGACAAAATCCGACCACTGTGGAGACACTACTTCACAAACACACAGGTGAATATAAAATTTAGCTACTCGGGAGGCGCTGTGGCCTGGTTAGCGTGTTGGACTCTGGATCACGCAGTCCGGGTCGAACACTGACCAAGGTCATTGCACTGTCTTCTTGGGTATGACACTTCACTCCCACAGAGCTTCTTCGCTAAGGAGTATAAATGGGTACCGGCAAACTGTTAGGGCAACCTGACAAAATGCTGGGGGGTAACCTGCAATGGACTAGCATCCCATCGAGGGGGAGTAACATTATTCCTGGTCACTTCTTGGAGCCTCTTTGGCACGAGCACAGACTTGCTTGCACACACGTCTCACGAGGCGGTGGTACATGTAACATACATGTACCTTTGAGCGGTACTGTACATGTACTTGACGTACATGTACATGTATCTTAATTGAACCTAGTTATATGGCCTTAGCTCCCACGAGTCTCCTGTAGCTCAGTGGTAGAGCGTCCGACCGGTGTGCGGAAGGTCATAGGTTCGACTCCTGTTGGGGGAACTCGGAATTTTTTTTTCCGAGTAGCTTGTGTCACTGACAGAATAATATCTTTCTCATGTATCTTAATTGTTTCTAACTCAATAGGCCAATTTCGATATATTAAAATTCTAACTTAGCTCCAAGGCTTAGGGGAATAAAACAAAATAAATTATTTATTCATCCCCAACCTCGATGTGAATTCTTATCAAATACTTTGTTTGATTTCCCCAAGCCTCGGAGTCAAGTTAGAATTTTAATATGTATATCGAAACTGGCCTATTGCCACACTATTTAATTAATCTTTTGCTGTGTTTTCTTCCCCTTGTTAGGGCCTGATATTTGTTGTAGACAGTAATGACAGAGAGAGAATAGGAGAAGCTAATGACGAACTGCATAAAATGGTGAGTTATATTATCAACAATCATTTCCAATGTTTCTATAGAGTTATAGACTGAGACGGAGTGGAAGTTTCTTGTGTAAAGTCCCCAGCTCTACTAATATTGTGGACACCTAATTTACAAATTGCCTAAAAATCAAATCAAAATTGTTTCATTGAGGGCACCTAAAATAAAAAAAAATAAAAAAATTGTCAACTGACAGACAACCAACAGACGGCCGACAGTCGACTGACAGTTTTTTGGGGAGCTATTCTTCACTTGTACCCAATTACTGTATCTGTCTTTTTGGTTTTTTTCTTGTTGTTTTTTTTTCTGCTGTTTAATAAATTTACTTCTTCAACCTACAGCTTCAAGAAGAGGATCTGGCTAATTCTGTGTTATTGATATTTGCAAACAAGCAAGACTTACCAAACGCCTTGACAGTCTCGGAAATAACAGACAAGCTTGGACTTCATAACATTAGAAACAGACAGGTGAGAGATGTGGATTTACAATGTAGAAAACAGGCTTCATCGTACTTCAGGGCAATATGTGTATATACCATTATATTATTTCCTCTATTAAACCATCCCAGGCACGCATCCAGATCAGATTTGTAAAAAATAATTTATATTCCAAAATCACAGGAAATGGCAGTTAAGAGTGAAAATCTACATTGACAATGCAGTGAAAAACGTAATTATCCATACCCACCCCATGGAAGATCATTGGAAATTCCAAGGAGGAGGGGGGTCTCAAAGCCAAAATTTTTAAAGGAAAGTATGAAGCTAATCTGGAAATTCCAGGTGGGGGGGGGGAGGGGGGTTCAAACCCATTCTCGTCCCCAGAGGCCACGATCCTTTTCGTCAGCACCAAGAATCGAGACCTCTGGCCGGTACAAATTTGTTGAACATGCGCAGAGTACTCAGATTGACGGTTAGTCTGAGATTCGCGGACTTCCGGTGTTGGAACCGGCCAGAGGTCTCGATTCTTGGTGCTGACCAAAAGGATCGTGGCCTCTGGGGACTAGAATGGCTCAAACCAAAAAACCTTTTGTGGGGGGGTATGGATATTATTTTTTTATTATTGAAAAGCGCCGTAAGGGTTGACATTTGTATTACATGTAATTCCTCGCGAAGCGAGCCGAAGGCCTCGCGTAGCGGGGTTTATAATTCTGTCCCCCAAGAGCTCACGCGAGAGCAATTCTCGTGTGGCCTTTACGATCATAAATGTTTGTGGAGTTGGGGGATGGCATGACGTCACACGGCGCACTCGTGGCCTAATGGCTTAAGGCGCTAACTTTTAAATCTGATCTTCGGGATTGAGGGCGTGAGTTCAAATCCTACATGGTCCTTTTTTTTCGGCTCAAATCCAGGCCGTTCTTTTTTTAACCCCCTTTTCTTTGCTTAATAACAGTGACTTCGACGTAATCTTTGTACACGTAAATGTAGAAACAGGAACGGCTGCTGAATAATATCAATTTTTACTCCAAGTTTGTTTATCGAACAAATTTATATACGGGTCATTTGTGAAAAAAAACCCGGCTTTATTAAATCCATTATCAACAACAGGAAAAGGAAAGACGACTCAGGAATGTCTCAAAGTACGATCAACATATGGCTTAGTTTTCATTGTAGACGCGAAGACTTGTGTCTGAAAATATAAATTCGCCGATCCGATATTGCGAAGAAGATTTTACCTACAAAAGCGAGGTGGTTTCAGATCATTCGGACGGAAAAGTGGGGAAAACAGTACAAGAGCGCTACAATTTATTACAGATATCGAGAGACGAGCGAACTCCATCGAAACCAAAATCCGGTGGCATAGCAAAAACACGGCGTTCGTCCGGCGATTCTCAGAAACCTTGCAGCGATTCTTGGAAACCTTGCAGATCAAATCGCAGGCGTGCCCGTTACTAGGCAACAAAAGCTTCGCGAGGGCCTGCGAGTCACGTATTACTAGTTAACATGTATTTTTCTTGCATCATTAGTGGTATGTGCAAGCAACATGCGCCCCTCAAGGACAAGGCTTGTATGAAGGACTTGACTGGCTCTCAAATGAACTTTCCAAGTGAACAGCTGAAATGGAATTGTTATAGTTTTTTATACATTAAATATTGTACACAACCAATTTACTTTGCCTTTTCAACATCACTTTCTTATGGGATGAGATATTTATAAGCAATCAAGTCAGTGAACTCTCATTTACAGTCGAACCTCCCGTAAGCGGACACCCTCGAGGCCTGAAAAGGTGTCCACTTAAGAGAGTTGTCCGCTTATGGGAGGTTAAAAATGTAGTGTCTGTATGTAGCTGGGTACATGACCAAGTCTCCGCTTACAAGAGGTGTCCGCCTACGGGAGGTGTCCGTTAGCGGAGGTTCGACTGTATTTTGTTTGTAACATCTTTGCGTGTTGCAGTGGCTGTTATCGGTTCTACCGATCCTAAACTGTAAACATCTTGGACAACTCTTAAGAGCTTTAATGAATTAAAGAGTTTAATGTAGTTGTTAACACTTCTGGAATAAACAGTACCAATAGCTGTATTTGCATTGCTATAACGTAATATTTTAAGGTTAGACATATTTTTGCGGTTAATCGGTAATACTAGGCTCGCATATACAAATTTATTTTCAGTGTGCTACAAAATAAATGGTTTAATAATGGTAACAGGAATACAGTGGAATCCCGATTTCTCGAACCCTCGATTTCTCAAAAATCCTAATAACTCGAACCAAAAGTCGTTTCCCTTGGATTTGCTTCACTGTAATTTTACCCCCAATATTTCAAACTCCCGATTTCTCAAACCAATTTTCGTTTCCCTTGGAGGTTCGAGAAATCGGAATTCCACTGTACATGTAAATGGAATACAATTTGGTCTGAATTCTAGCAATCACACAAGTGATTAACAAAATAGACAACTGCGCACTCTGCGGGAGTCAATAAAATTTATTGCTAGTGTGATTACAGACAGATTTGATGACACAAACTGTTTAGGCTCGATTACCAGCTGCTGTTCAGGAAAATGAACCCACGCTCCAGGTTTTGAGCCTACAAAATCGGTTACTCCCAATTCATCATATCTATAACAAAATTTGAGGAAGAAGTTTAGACAAAGTGAAGCGTGCTTAATCACCTCTATGACAAAATTCAAGGAAAAAGTCATAAATGTGCAAAGATGCTTGGGTATTTTAACGATAGGACATTCAGTCACAAGAAGGAACCCGAATTTGGTGAAAATAGAGCATGTTGAGAACCAATCACTTTCAAGAATTTTTTTATAGATATGATTGGAGGAAGAATATATTTGTTATTTTCTTGGAAAAGCTTTACCTGAAAGAATGTATCCAAGGAAAAAATTTAAAACGTTTCTGTTTTCAAATTAAGTTTTCTCCATAAAGGAAAAATAAGTAAGGAAAACAATGTTGCTTGTTGTAATGTAGTATGTTTGTAATTCATATTATTAAATATTGTTCATTTGTTTATCATTATTTTTGGTAATTAAAGTGACGTGCGTATGTGGGCATACAGTATTGTAGAAGTGTTAAAGAGACCTTGACTCGCTTTAGAAAAACTAAAAATTAAAAATAAAAGATTGAACTTCATGATGTTGGCATGTCACTGTAGTCTCTCGTTATGGGAGGGGGAGGGGTATGGGTGCAAGTGGAGGGGAGGAGTGGGAGAGGAGAGATATGAGCTTAAGCCGGAAGAGGGGAACTTAATAAGCCCAGACCAAACGACAACGAGAAATGCCGAAAATTAGCAGAATGAGAGTTTTCTTCAAGTCTCATTACTCGGGCCAAACGAGAGAAAACTCTCAACGACTCAAGAAAATTTTGAGAGCGCACGAGAGTCGCTGAGAGCGCGTGAGAGTTTCGGGCCAAGCGAGAGTTTGTAGATGACTCGTCTCCAGTTATCAACGCAAAAAAATACAACGGCAAGGAGACGTCGCTTAACAAAAGCAGTGAATGGGTCTGCACGTGCGTTATACAGTTTGGTACATTGAATTTCTTTAGAACCGTCCGTCTTCAAAACAACGTGAAATGATCAAATTCTGCGTATTTTGGAGAACGTGAACTGCAACGGCGAGTTTTTTATACTTCTATTCGGAATTAAAGGGACACTGTCCCGGCATATTTGCTCAAAACTGTTATAAATGCATGAAATGGTCCCTTATAAATCTATGAAATAACAACTTAATAAACTCAAACTAAATGATAAAAAGCAATTTCTTCAAGAAATTCCATACTGCAACAAAGATTTCCGAGCCAGATTTGAAACTTTGAAAAACTGACAAGTATCCTGACGTTTTTTTAAAAAATCCATTTTGCAATCCATTTCCATCCTCGCTGTCGTTTGTCATCCTCACTTCCTAATGGGTTTCCTGTCATTTGTCGAGTGCTATTCTACAGAATCAAACCATTATTGTTCAACTTCCTATGATCTAGATATGTTTCTGAGCTTCCCCGAATCATGCTAAAATCAGGACAGTTTCCCTTTAACCGCTGTCTTTACATCTTCAGCTGAGGATAGTTCTGACATCGATAAACAATCTGAATGGATCTAGCCAATCCCCATAAATGTTTTTTTTAATCGACCTTCTTCCCGACGTCGCCATCGTGATTACTGAAGTTCCCGATTAGTGGGAGCAGGGAACGGGGGATGTACCGGCCGGACATCCGGGCTGGAAATGAGAGTCTTGGAACGGGGCACCTTTGGAGACCCATGTGCAGTTAGTCGCCGGGCGCTACGAAGTTACCGATCGGGCAAAAATCGATCGGCGCCGATTTTTGCCCGATCTGTAACTTCTCGTAGCGCCCGACTCTGACTGCACCTGGGTATCCGAGGATGGGTGACAGGCAGGGGTTATCGAAAGGAGATAAAGAAGAATTGCATACAATCACAACTATTTCTTTGACCTCATTTATTTGTATTTTTCGTTCAAAACTATATAATTTCGAACCAATATACAAACAGCTAACTCTATTATACAGTAGGGAGTTTTTAACTTGCCTCGCGGTTTCCTTAAAAGCATATCACGACGACAACGAAAACGTCGTAAGCAAAAGGTTTAACCCTTTCACTCCCAGAGTCAAACCTTTAGTCAATAAATGTGGTTCTAACTTTTAAGTCTGTGGATGAAACCCTGGTCTGTGACCATTCAAATGAAAGCTATTGGGCAGTACTTTTATGTGGTACTGTTTGCTTTTGACAATTTTTCAAAATGAAATTCAAGATTTCTTCCTCAGTTTTAAGCTTAGCACTCTTGGGAGTGAAAGGGTTAATGAGCAGTACAATGACTCTGCACGTGTTTTATACGCATTGGTACATTTCTTAGCCGTAATTCTGGGTTTTCTGTTAACGTGGACGCTGCAGCGACGAAATTAAGTTTCAAATTTCTCTTTGGATTTGAACGCTATCTTTACTCATATTCAGATCTGCCGATAGACAAAATGGAACTAGAGATTCTAAAGTAAAATGTAAATTATTTTTTAATCGACGTTGCCTTCGTGAGTGCTTCACTCCCTATTTACAGCAGTTACACACAGTTGCACAAAATTTGTATAGTATTCAAGTTAATTATTTAGTTCAATAATTCAGTTTAATTTCTTTTTAAAAACATGACTGAAAGTTATTATTATTATGAACGTTGCCAGCCGAGCTTTACTGACTAGAAATTTGACATCAGAAGCCAAACCTGATCTTTAGCGGCAGGTACTTCCGCATTTGGAAAGCTGACGTTTGGAGCGTCAGCCGCCAGCCTCATTAGAAACTAATCGAATTTGTTCATTCAACATTTTAGCTGAACATTTTTATTTATAATTGTAACAATTTATTACAGAACTGAGATTCCTTTAATGAATTCCAAAGGTTGCAATTTGCCCTTTGATTATAGCGGTTTTCAATTGAATGTAGTAGTAAAACCAAATCCAAAGTAAAACAAACGAAAACAACATAAGGAACCAATCAGAACTTGAAGCAAATACATGTAACCGGCGCTAAGCGCGGGAACACGGCGTGCGACCAAGTCATGATTGGTTTTAACATGACATCTGATTGGTTGAGCAAGTGGCGCGAGTTTTTCGAACCAATCAGAGAGCGTAGTAAAGCAAAACCGAAGCAAACGCATGTTTACTTTCGACACTCAATTGAAAATCGCTTTATATTTTGATAAATATAATTGTCAAATCATCTCGAAGTAAGCCAGGCTCGGTATTTATAAATGAGAAAGAAAAATATTTGCGCCACAGGGAACCCAACAATCAAGAATATTGACAGGTAAGCTGTGAAGATAAGAGGTTCGTCACCAGACTCCAGCGAGGGATACACGACGGGATTTAAACGCAGATCAATCTTCACTTCCGTTAGGATGAACACTATAGTGAAAACAACGTAGGTGGCACCGAATATGTAGGCGTACATGACGTGCATCAGCCTCACAGGGATGTGACTGGCCAGTGTATCGACGATTATCAGAAAAAGATAAAGAGCGTGTCTTGGCAAATCGAGGAGACCCACCCACGTGTACTGCTCTTCAAAGAACAACGAGAAGTAGGCGATCGTGCAGACGAAGGTACTGTCGGCAGCGAGGGTGTGTAGGACCCACAGCACTTCATGATGCCAGGAGAGATGGTTTGTGCTTGTAGCCTCGCTGTCGTCTTTCTCTCCGGGTTTTAATGCGCAGGAATTGGTATCCACTGGGTCAAGAAATGTGTCGCCTTGGTTACCGCCGATTCTGTCGTATTGATCGCTTTCCTTTGATCCGCACATTGAGCGATGGAAGGCCGTGAGTGAACCAATCAGAAAGTACAACGCTGTCATCACTCGACTCCAGTTCCCCAAGTGAATGATCCAGTCTCCTCTCGGTTGATCCAGGCCGATCCATACCAGATCAGCTATTGTTAGGGCGGCGTACAGAAAACGCAGGACAGCAAACAGTGGTCTTGGTAGGCCCTGCATTGACAGGAAATGTAAAGCAGATTATTCGATTGAGAAGATATTTCTAACACTCGAGACAGTGTTCCATCCGATTTTCAAACACCTTGAATTTAATTCGTCAAGAATACTCCGCTACGCGTCGTATTTTCAAATCTCTTCTCGGTGTTTGGAAATCAGATGAAACACTGTTTGAGTATCAGATATCAAATGCGAGATGCCGGATAAAACTCAACGTTCATATCTGAAAATTAATATAAAGAGGTTATTCAGCGGAAAGTTGTGTAATACGGCTGGGTATTTTTACTAAAGGCTCGAAAAAATAAACATTGACGAGTAAAAATGCCCAGCCGTATTACACAACTTTCCGCTGAATAGATTGTTTATTATACGACATAATATATTTCCTAAAGTATAGGCTTTCAACAGTGTTTTCCGTAGCGCGCGGTCAGGGGGACTAAGACCCGTGTAATACGGTCTCATATTTGCACTCGTCTTTGTGCGTATTCGCACTCTAAAATGCTATGTCGTATAATAAACTTGAATATGCGTTCGCCATGTCGATGTATTTAGTTTTAGCTTTTTTCACAACAATGGTGGCCAGAAATAGCCGGCATTTTCTTTATAGATACTTTGGGCCATACTTATGGTCAAGTTACGACTGATAGGGGTCCGTTACCAACACTGGATAACTTTAGACATTAGCATCAGAAGAAAAGATCTTAGTATTTGGAATTGACAATAACTCTTCAAATTGCTATGTGTACAGCAGTTAATTTTCCTAGCTTTTTAAATAGATTTTACTTATACATGTACACAATTTATAGTTTTTTCCGTCTTTTTATCTTTGTAGTCTTTTTAGTGCATATTTTTATTTCTTATACGTATTTGTAATTTTAACATTTTTTACATATATAAATGTAAACCTCTTAACTGCATTAACGTTATAACGTTATGTACGTAGTGTCCACAATGAATTTTTTTATAGCTAAATACTCAGACACTTAAATAAAATCATTATTATTATTATTAATAATGAAAATTAGCGAAATAAGATTACGACGTTTCGAAGCCATCATGACTCCATTATCAAAAGTAAAAGTAAAAATGACAGTTATAGTTAACTGTCATTTTTTACTTGATAATGGAGTCATGATGGCTTCGAAACGTCGTAATCTTATTTCGCTAATTTTCATTATTAATTGTATCACAAAATGTTCTCTTATTATTATTATCGATTTGAAAAACACGCCGAACCGATTCGTCACATTTCAAAGTGCTTTATCTCCAAAAACAAATCTCGCTGGTATATTACTTGATTTGAATACTTTACCTGCAATACACCATGGAAGCAACGTGTTCTACTTAACTATTTGTGTTGTGGACATTTCGCTGATTTAAAGCGATTTCAGCGAGTTTTCTGGGACTTGAATTACATTCGTCGCGACTGAAATGCGACGTATTGGGCCTGAATTATAGATGCCTCGATGATGACAAAATTAGCACACGGGTTTTATAAAAAGAGATTATTTAGCGGAAAGTTGTGTAATACGCTGGCCCGTATTTTGACGAGTCAGTTTTTATTTTTCGAGCCTTTAGGCGAGAAAAAATAAACATTGACGAAACATTGCTGGGAACGATGAACTGGAGGCTGTATTCGCAGTCTGGTGTACTTCGCTAGCAAACTATGCCATAGAAAAGCGCGGCCTATTATTTTTAAATGGACAAAGTGATTAGTTTCTAATGAAACTGTGGTGCTGCGTCGGCGGGCAAGTGAAACACTATGTTGATTATCAACTCGGAGTTGATAAAGGTAAATTAACCGCCGTAGCGAATTTCTAGAAGCTGACGTTTCAAGTGTTAGCCCTTCGTCGGAGCATAGTGGAGGATTGTGGGTTGTGTGTGTGTTTATATACTAGAGTATTAGTACTTTCAAAAAATACAAACCCGACAACTATCTTGTATATAGATGTTCCTAATTTAAGACAAAAGGAAAGAGCTTTTATTGCATATAACTTTAATTTAAGATGAAATTTTTGTTCTGTTTTGTTTTTCACTGTCGCAGTATTTATCTGCAAATCAAAATCTGGCGATATCATTTCATGCACTTAACAGCTTAGACGAAATTAAAAAAAACAGTCAAATAATTACGGTTCAAAAACGACTCAAGAATATTCGCGAAGCGTAATGTACTACAATAGCTCTCTGAACTCTTTCATTCTTTGGTCTTCTTTTTCAAAGAATAGGAGTTATTTATTTAGAAGCTTAAGTGAAGTAGCTATTCTTCGGGGCTACCCAACCATCAAGTTAACAACATAACAGAATAAAATTACCGCGCTTTTCAATGTCAGATTAGCAAAACATCAATCGATTTATAGTCTGTCGCGGAATTTGTTCTCATTTCGCCCCTGTAGAGAAATATGCCATATCCATCACATAATTACAGTTTTCTTGGTGTATTTTGAAGCACTCTTTTTAATGCTTTTTACGATGCAAATCAGTCTATAAACTTAATTATTATGATGTATGCAAATCCCCCGAGGCTTAAAGAGGCAAACTTTCGTGAAACACGAAAACATGTTCACTTTACTCGCTTCTAACAAACCATTTACGGAAAATGTTCTTGTTCTTTTAGTTGACTGTATCCGGTTTAATGGTAACATTAAAGTCATGTTTCAAAACTAATATTTTTGCCAAGACGAAAGTTTAATACTGACGCACAATTAACCGCGGGGTGTGAATTTAAATCGAAGTTATGAACAATTCCTGCAAATGCTAAACTCAAATCCTTATAACTCGTAATGTAAGTAATAAATATGACTTTCCGGATAACTTCGGCACAAAGAAATTACCATTGAATGACACTTCAGTTAAGATTCCGTAGCGCTTTATCGAGCTTTAGCGCGTTAAGAGATTTCTATGCTTGCGGCGCGCGTGAAAGCAATTCTTTCACTCATCTAATATGATTAGAATGCGTTTGAGTCACTTACTGGAGCGTCCGTGAAAGCTCTCGAGTCATGATATCGCAATCCCAGCCTTCTTATGCTACATTCCTCACCAGCCGCTCGGCAGCAACGACCCATAATTACTTCGACAAGGTGGCGGTCTTCAGTCTTCAAACGTCAGCGAGAATATTCAGATCGTTCCAAGTATGTCCTAAAGTGAATCTGCATAATTCGCATTTAAGCGGGAGCTAATAACTTATCCTTCAAGCGAGAACAATAAGAATTGAATGCTCATTCATGCTTGAGTATTTCAAGGGTATTTAAAATCAGCTGGACGCTCAGTACGTGCTAAAAACATTGTTAAAGAAACTGTCTTTTTATCCTATAAAGTGTGATTAAGTTGCATTTCCTTTCATTTGAGAAAAAAGCACTTGTTTTCAAGTTCCAATTAGAACAATTTGTATTATGGCACCTTCCGTTACCATTTCTATCATAAACAAGCCTTATTAAATATTCTGTTTTGCGATGATTCCTGTCTCGTTTTGTGTTGAGTTATTGAGGCGTTTACCGATCTCTTTATCCGTGTATATCCTCGTGAACACGCCTTTTATGCAATCTCCCCTCTTTAACGCAACGCTTGATTGCTTTACTGCGAAAGCGCACGCAAAGTTGCTTCAAAATGTCCAACTTCAAAAAGTGGCTAAAAGCTGTATTCTCCGAGGAATTTCGTACCAACAGCTTCTCCCTGAAGTTTCCAAATACCGAGTTGTTCTCAGAATCGCCGGTAAGTAACGTTTACAGTGAAACAGACCAACTTAACTCATCTATATGCAAGTCTATAGCACTAAAACAAATGACTAGTTCGATGTTGCAGCTTGTTTATAATGAATCGTTGCAAGTCCAGGCCTTGAAACGCCTGCATTTCCTCCAATAATAGTCAGTTTACAATGTTCTGACTAGACTGGGAAGGGAACGCTGGATTGGATATACAGTCGCGCATCGAACTTCCAATAACAGCTGACCTCTCTATAACGGCCACCTCTGTACAACGGCCAGGATTTTCCGTCCCGACCATGCGCCGATCAATACACTTTACACTTATTGAAACCTCCCTACAACGGCCACCTCTCTACGACGGCCAGTTAATCATGCCCCTAGGGTGGCCGTTGTAGAGAGGCTTAATTATGTATCCCCGCATGCTCTCCGATACATTTTGCACCGATGAAGGGCTAACGTTCGAAACCCTCAGTTTTCCAAGTTCGCTACGGCTGGTGGTTAATTTCCATTTATGCTTCAAGTTGATAGTATAGTATTTCACAAGCTTACCCAACACAACCTTTTTTAGAAACTAATCGTTTTAATCATTTAATTTGGTCTCGCACCCGAAAGGTCTGAAATACAGGCGGTGCCATCCCTTTTACATATATAGCGGACTGAATTCTTGCTTATTGTGCGAATCAAAAGAGCGTGAACGCATTGACCATATGCATGATCAAACCGCAAGAAGAATAGTCGACAAACTCAAATTTACACTTTGTTTTTACAGAGAAGCTTTGCGAAAATAGCAATAAAATAAATACAAGATAAAAATAGACCAATATTTGGCAAAGGAAAATAACAGTACAGTAACAGTGACTTGTCTCGTGACAACTGAATAAATAAAGTTCTGACACATTTTTGCTTCAATTACTTTTTAGTGGTTTCCCCCGGCGTTGTTCATTATTTACCGCTTGGTAGTGACATCGTGTTGTGTGATCTTTACAGTGGAAAGTGTTTATAACACGCCCAGCTACCTGTGGCTGGTGCAATTTGATAACTGGAGTATTTCCACGGTCTGTTTGTATTTCGTTCTCACCACTCTACTCCTCATTTACTACACAACAAAAACATGGAGAGATAACAACATCGAGAAAACGAAGCTTGATGAACCGCGAGCGGAGAAAGGTTGCGTTGACGATGAGCAAGGTGAAAACGAGTCAGAGCTACTGTGGGCGGCGAGCGAAGGTGGAGAAGAAGAAGATTGTGAAGATAAACTACCATGTTACCACAAAATAGTGTGGCTTTTGCAAACCATTGCGGCAAATAGCATCTTGGTGGTGACTTTCTGCTATGTGTTATTAGAGGAACAGTTAAACGCGTTAGTACTTTCTGTGTATCTCTCATTTTCCGTCTTCATGATCGCTGACGCAATATTTAGCTTTGCGCCAATCAGGCTGTTGCATGTTGTTTACTCGTACGTGTTTACATTGGCGTACGTGTTTGTTGTTGTTGGTTACTACTTTGTTGTTGTTGACAGTCAGATGCCTGGTATGCCGCGCTTTGTGAACAGGATTCAGGGCCCGTTTTCGTCGGTGATGGTTTCGCTTATTCTCATCCTTGGGCAGCCGTTGTTTCAAATGCTCTACTTTACAATCCATAAGCTGAATTGTTTGGCGTATTTTAAGTATTACGGTTACTAAATGTACCCTATAAGTAAGAATGAAATCAGTTTTAGCGATGTATAATACTTTCTTAGAGTTAGGCTTTAAATACAAATAGTTTACAAATAGTTTTGATATGATGTACACAAAATATCTTCCATTCGCCCGAGAAGGAGGGACTCCCATATAAAAGTGACGGGGGTGATCGTCGTACCTTTTAGGAGTTAAAATTCGTAGCTTGCATCCGCGCTTAGCTAGGGTGTTTAAATCTAAAATGACCACCAATAAAGTTCATGATCGGTCTGGTACCTTTTAGGGTATTAAGACGGAAAATATATGACAAGAACTAAAGTATTTAGAAAAAAGATGGGCGAAATTAAAAACCGGAACAACGTTTCGATGTCTTCATGACATCATTCGGTCAAGTTCAAATGTCCAAAGTTGTTAAGATAACACACACACATATATATAACTAATTATCGATATGTGCATATAAATTACAATTTCGCTCATCTTTCTTCTAAAATGTTAATTGAAATCTTTACTTATTAGAAGAACTGTTTTGTCTTAGAATCGGTACCTCTTAAGGGTGAAAATGAATTTGAGCCACGCCCACAAAACAAGACTCTGGTATCTTTTAGGGGTTTCTTTCAAAATTTCCGACGTTCACCTCCATCATTTTTATATGGGATTTCCTCCCAGGTCCATTCGAAGGAAACCTCAAAATAATTATTTGCTACAAGAGAGGATGATCTAAGACAAGCATTCCCCATACATGGGCTACTTTAAAGAGCGATACCTGATTGTTCAGTTCGAGTAGCGTGATGTCGGAGCCTCGATCAGAAGGAGGTAAAAATAACCGCTCACAGCGTGGCGTGAAACTATATTTATTAATAGATTTCAAAAAATTATCGTGGGGTAGGGTAAATCATTCTCTTAGATCATTCTTTCTTGTTGGCTATCATAGAGTAGAATAATAATTCACTTATGCCAACTCTCCCGGATTATCCGGGAGTCTCCCGGATACGGAACGAATCTCCCGGTCTCCCGTACGGGTCACCTATTCTCCCGAATAAAAGCGACGTTGGATCTTTTCTCTACAATAGGCTATTTTTGTCGTCAATACGCCCATATAAGCGACTGTCTGATTGGATAAACGTTCAGCCAATTAAAGTCCCCAACTGAAAAAAGCCACAGTTTCCCGCCAATTTCCCGCTCCCGCTGTGTCTCGTGCATATGCAAGATTCACAATGACAATGGCGGTAGACTTTTCTTTTATAGTGTTCCGATGTCATGGATAATAATAAATAAATACAAAATTGGTGTTCTGGTTGAAAATTAAGGTAAACTCCAGAGTTTATATCTTGACTTCGCAGACGCTTTTCGGTCTCAGAAATGCAGGAAATGGCAATTTAAGAGGGTAAACTCAAAAAACATTTCCGTGGGGGCATGCCCCCGTACCCCCTAGAAGCTCGCGCCTCCAGCGCTCGTTGCACGCCTTCGGCGTGCATTGTACCCCCCCCCCCCCCCTAAAAAAAAAACCCATATCACTCTCAAAAAAAATCTCCCTATTTCAAACCTCCAGAGGTTGGCAAATTCTACTCTATATTCAATATAGAGTAGAATATAGAGTTATAATAAGTCAAAAAGGAACAAGAATTGTTAAAATTGGAAGCGATTGACGCGGATTACGAACGAGGTTCTTGAAAATGTAGATTGACTGTAAAATATTAATTAAAATAGTATAATTGAACGCGACTTCTTTAAGAAAGTTCACAAAGTAGTACAATTTGCCGACGGCTTAGGCCCAGTTCAGACGCCGTACTTCACATGAGCCGAATCAAATTCGATGAATTAAGTTCATGTGAGGTACGGCGTCTGAATCAATTCGAAACGGCTGAATCAATTCGGATCGGCTCAGCCGTTCTTCCCGCCTGGCTCAGCCGAGAATAACGGCTGTGGACCGGCTTTGATTCAGACGCCGAACTTCACATGAGCCGAAAAAAATGCATGAATTATTATAATGTATTTTTCAATATAACAGCAATTTTCCCCTATTAATTTAAGTTCGGCTGAATTAAGCTCGGCGTCTGAATCAATTCAGTCGGTCTAAATTAATTTGGGTCGGCCTAAATTCGAATTCGATTCGGCTCATGTGAAGTACGGCGTCTGAACTGGGCTTAGAGTCTAAAAGAATAGATTAGCTTTATACCAACAATAAATAAATAAATAACAACAATAAATGTCCGAGTAGACACAGAAAACGCAAGAAATGATAAAGACAAAAATACTATGCAATTTAGGAGAATTAAGCAATGTCATAAAAACAGTAGCAGCCAATTTATGTGCAATGCTTTTTAATTAAAATTACAAAAATTCCTGATATCGATTGTCAATTTTCTTTAAACTTGGACATAATATAACAGTAAAATGCCCCATTTATACTCCTGGGCCCAGTTGTTCGAAGGGTGGATAACGCTATCCACCGGATAAATCACTATCCAGTGGAAAAGTGTCAACAAAACATACTACGCTATCCACTGGATAGTGATTTAAATGACAGTTTTTCCCTACCATTTTCTATACTCCAACTCGTGAAATCCCTACCCTATTATATACCTCCAGCCTGAAAAGGTACTCCTTTCTGGCGGAGCCTGTATAGTCCCATTATATGGAGTACCACTCCGGTCCAGGGCGAAATCGACGAAATCTAGCCTGAGCGGCATCTAGTAACCCTCCTCCCCCCCCCCCCCCCCCCCCCCCCCCACAAAAAAAAATGCATCCCCTTCCTTCTCGAGCATCATCATCATCATCATCAATCTTTATTTACTCACGAATATCCTATCATACAATTTATTATACGACATAGCATTTTGGAGTGCGGATACGCACAAAGACGAGCGCAGATATGAGACCGTATTACATGGGTCTCAGTCCCCCTGACCGCGCGCTACGGAAAACACTGTTGAAAGCCTATATTTTAGGAAAGATATTATGTCGTATAATAAACATTTTATTCAGCGGAAAGTTGTGTAATACGGCTGGGCATTTTTACTCGTCAGTGTTTATTTTTTCTCGCCTAAAGGCTCGAAAAAATAAAAACTGACTCGTAAAAATACCCAGCCGTATTACACAACTTTCCGCTGAATAACCTCTATGTATTACACTGCATTGCAAGCTAGAGAACGTTTATACTTTAAGCGCTTTCCTTTGCAGCGTTCTATCTAGTATAAGCAAGTGCAGCCTGCGTAGCAGTCGTTTCCTTTCCGAGAGCGTGGGACATGTGGGAGGCGGCCGAAAGCGCGAAGGCGAAAAGAGCTAAAAAAAAAACCTCCCACCTCCCGCTTTTTTTTTCGCTCTTTTCGCCTTCGCGCTTTCGCGCGCCTCCCACACTCTCGGAAAGGAAACGACTGCGCAAGTGTAATCCCAGTAATTGTTTTCAATTCAACAATTACATGCCTCTCAAATACATTTGTTTGTTGTATACCGGCCCGTATTTATACAACTGTTTGCATATGTTATTGCGAAAAGGTGGGCATGAGAAAATTAAAACCTTCTGGCGAGTAAAATCACTTATTTAGGAAATCAATGTTTAAATATGGAAGCCGGGAGATTGACTGTTACGTGAGTACTAAAGATGAACTTGCTTTATATAAATATTGAGAATATGTTTAATTTGTTTTAATACATTTTCTGGGATTGTTTTAAAAATTGCCTCCCGTATATTTGTTTAACGATCGGTAAAAAAGTTTAAGACAACAACTGAAGTAAAACATGGTATATTTGATAAAATTGATAGTCCAAGAAAGACCACTGAATTATATATTCACACGATTCTTAAGTCGCATAAAACTCCGAGTTTGTATCAACTGTGACGTCGTGATATTTACTAGGAAAAATAAACTTTTCTTCGATCAGTTTATTCAAGTAGCGATTCAATGTTGCACTGACACGCCTCAATAATGTCCAAACAAAAGCTGCATCAACTTAGCACTAAAAAACCGTGATTACTGCAAATAATTGACTCTAGTTTTGTATGAAAGAGTAAAAAAACAAATAGGGTAAAATGTATAAGAGGTCATTTTGTTTTATTATAAATGACAGCTCATTTCACACAATCAACACAACGTATTTGTCTTTAATTGGAAGTTTTAACCACGTTTTCAACGAACTGTTTAAAAGATGCACGTTTCTATTTGCAAAGCTGCGAGTAGGAATATATTACAATCAAGATTTCAAAGCATTTTGGTTTTACACAAACTCAGTTGCATGGTCAATGCAATCACTTCGGCACAGCACAAAGATCAGAAAGATATTTCCTGTGCAAATGTTGCTCGCATATTTTGCAGTGATTCTGCTCGTTTGCTGGAATGAAAGCCAAGGAAAAGAGATAGAAGCAAAGGATCAAATTAACGGTATGTTTGGCCTGCTTGTTTATTTTGTTGTAGCATATTGAAGAAAAAAACCCAGTGAAAATGTCCATTGTGCTTGAATGTGCTTCTCGAATATGTACGCCGCGTCCTTCGATGAACCAGTCCAATTGTCACCCGCAAATGAATTAGTAAAAACGTCCTGTCATGGAAAGAAATCTCTGCGATGGCTCTACGATCTCTGTATTTGAATGAAGTAAATTAAGCGGCTGTATTCCGGAAAACACGTAAAAAATTATAGGGCTTGAATAGTACCAACTGAGCCTGGAAACCTCGTTGAGAAATTTAAGTTACATTGGCGTTCTGCGAGAGAGTCCGCTCTCTGCGCGTCAAATATATGCGAATAAAAAATAACGAACTTTCGCCAAACGATTCGGTACCACATAAAAGGACGAATATTTGTTTTAGATCTTAGTTAAATAACGACTGATTAACTCAACTTTATTCAAATGAAAAAAAAATTTCCTCCCCTGCTCTCAATGTGTGGCTTAATCATAGCTCAGTTGGAAGAGTATCGCACTGGTAACGCTGAAGTCATCGGTTCAAATCCCTGATTTGTTTTTTTCAGGCTTCTTTGAAATCGATTACATTGCGAACACAACTGCGATGATCATTTGTTCACTTTAACTCAAATTCCCTTTCCAGTTAGAATGTATAAATGAAAGTTTCATTTCTCTGAGGGTGACATACTAGTAGTTCGAACAGCCCTCTTTGCTAATAAGGTGGGCCAGTGTGGATACTGAGACAAGTCAAATTAATTTTCCTATCTCACGTTTAAAAGATTAGCCTTTCTAAGTCACTAAAAACAATTGAATATGCAATCTCGTACCCAGAGTCAACGGTCTCCTCGGTCAGCGGGGTCGTCGCCAGGTTAGACTCTGGGGGAATGGAATTTTGAATACCAGAAATCTGGTGTAACGGCCATTGTTTGTTACACGAGACAGCCAATCAAGAAAATTCGATATTTAATTCCATTCCCCCAGAGTCTAACCTGCGACGACCCGCTGACCGAGGAGACCGTTGACTCTGGGTACGAGATTGTTGAATATGCTGTCCGCATCTTAATTTAAGGGTTACTTTTGGTACTTAATGTTTCTTATACGTGCCTGTTTCAGATATCTTGGATAATTTTAAAGACTTCAAATTAAGGACCAAGAGGGAAGGTTTGTTTGTATAAGGGCCTTTTTTCATGGAAGTAGAGTAACCATAGCAACAGAATCGTGTTTTTTAAATGCTGTCATTTTCGTCCCCAGAGGCCACGATCCTTTTGGTCAGCACCAAGAATCGAGACCTCTGGCCGGTCCCAATTTGTTGAGCATCCTCAGACTACTCGTTCTGTATTCTCAGCCAATCAGATTTGTCAGATTTGACGGTTAGTCCGGCCAGAGGTCTCGATTCTTGGTGATGACCAAAAGGATCGGCCTCTGGGGACGAGAATGAAATGCTGTTAGTATTCTACGCCAAGAAACTGGTCCATATTGTGGTATAACGGAGACGTTTAATTTTTCGGTTGAACTATATTTACCCTACGCCTAACTTATAATTGTTTATCTGTAGCTAGAAATTGAACTTAAGGGTATTTTAATTTTTTACCATTTTAAGACATTTTGCTATTTTAAAAACTTAACGAGATAACACCTCAGCTCTCTCGTGTAAAATAAATGTTCCAAGCTTTGTTTTTTTGTGACATCTTCGTCACTAATAGCCCGGTTTTCAATTGTGACCAAAACCAAAAAGGCTCGAAAAATACCCAGCAGATTTCATAATATGAAAGTGCCTAATGAGAAATTTAACCTGCGCCGGTGAGGGTGGGGGATTTTTGGTGGGGTGTGCCGACTTTACTTACATTTGTGATGTGTTTCTCAGCAGTTTGTAAAGCTGAATATCATGACTGCAATGATCTACAAGCCTTACTGTGATTACGATGGCTACAAAGAATATCTGAAGAAAAACTGCAAGAAGACTTGTAACTTTTGCCCGAAAGGTAATTCTGTAATTAACATCCGGGGGGGGGGAACTCCCATAAAAAGGAACCCCTAAAAGGTACCAGAATCTCCTTTTGTGGGCGTGGCTCAAATTTATTTTCACCCTAAGAGGTATCAATTTAGCGTGCGTTGCGAGTCAGAAGGGCGCAGCCTAGTACCCAGGCACGGTCCCTTCCCACTTACTCGATTTAGGATTTTGTGCGAAATTTCATGACGTCACCGAATGACACAGAGCACGCAAACCCGTTCCCAGGTCCTTACGTGTACTTCGCACCGCTCGAGAGAGAAAGAGAACGACTAGGACGAGGCCGAGAAGGGCGCACTATTTTACTCCAGCGCCTGCTGCGCAGGCTAGTATCAATTCTAAAACAAAACTGTTGTAGCTCGATCATTCCCGCCACTTTACACGCTATAGGGGGTAGGGGGGGGGGGGGGGGGGGGGGGGACAGCGGGACGGGACATCGGGACGGAACCCGGGAGCAAAAGGGACGGGGAATCTACGGGAGGCGGGAAAATACAACCTCGCTCCCAGGATCTCTCATGTCCCCTCCCTCGCTCCTCTGGGGTGGGGAGATGAGAAACCCTGGAACGAGGTTGGGGGAAATAGAAGGCGGGATGCCCAAGCCCAAGGTGGCGGGAGAAATAGGAACTTTTTTTCGCAATATTTCACAATAGGAAAATCCACAAAAAGGCGCTTAAAACCCAGCTAAGGAACGGGAGGAATGGGATCGGGATGTTCAGACCCCTGTCCCACCCCCATCCACACCACCCCCCCCCCCCAATCCCCACATGTAGCCAATAACCAGATTGTTGGAAAAATTGCGAAACCTATTCCTTGTTGTAAAGTTTATTTTGTTGTTGTTACAGAATGCTCTGATCGTGTTCCTATTGTAATGTGATCAAAAATCGATGCAAAGATAAACTTATTGGGGGCTCGATGCGATACTATTGCTCAAAGACTTGCGGAGAGTGCGTAGGTATGTGTCATAAGTGCCTTCAAAACTTCATTGTTTTCATTGAATATGTTGAGAGTTCATGACCATTTTAGTCCATCAGCAATTGAACCTTTATGATAATACAATCGAAGCTCCCGTAAGCGGACAACCTCGGGAAGCAGAAAAAGTGTTCTCAACTGGAGCTGGCCGCATACGGCAATGAGTGTAAATACAGAGTTTGTATGAGAGGGTTCAAACGGATTTTGGTCAGGTGGCGGCCGTAAGTATACGAGAGTGTCTGCTTGGAGAGCTTCGACTGTAATAAAAATAATAAATTAAGGTAGATATTACCGCCGCCTAGTTAGCTCAGATGCAAGGCGCCAGACTGCAGAGCGGGAGAATCACGGATTTGAATCCCGGCCGGACCACTAAATTAAAGGCCTAGTAAGATCACGCTGGCTGTGTACAAAACCTTGTGTTGGTTTAGATTATTGCCTCATTGGGTTGCGACGTTACACCTCCACCTCCTCATACTAAATTATAAGGGACGTTAAAGAACCCAGTCCACGGTGCAGCCGACGGTGTTGCATTGTGGTCTGGCCTGTTGACATGTATTCATGGTTGGGTGGGTAGGGAGAGACTATGAATGAACTGATAGCGGCTGATATAGATTCATTTACATGTTGACGTCCGATCTCACCCTGCATGAGTTGAATTGTAAAGCAGCTTTGAGCATATACCGATGGAAATGTGCGATATGATCAATTCATACCTAAATACTACTAGTTATATTTCTTTAGAGCTGATATTTCTTGTATTTCATTCGTTTTAGTTGCGCCTCCAACCATACCACCTACAACTGTTCCTCGCACAGAGCAGCCTATTGACCAGGGTAAGACTAGCCTGCGTAGCAAGCGTTCCTGTGCGAACGAAGAGCTTTTTTGCATTTTGGCCGCGCGAAAATTGGGGCGCTAGCAAAAAAGACGGAGAGTGGGGATGGTGTAGGGAGGGATTGGCAACGCCCACCCCCTCCCGCCTCCGACTTTTTGGCTCTCGCCCCAATTTCCGCGCGGCCAAAATGCAGAAAAAGCTCTTCGTTCGTACAGGAACGCCTGCTACTCAGGTTAGGGTAAGACTGAACTAAACCGCACACAAAAATAAATTATTGGAACAATTTCAACTGACTGTGGGTAGTGTTTGCTGAGCTGGGAGCTGTCCTCAAAAAATTCGTGCACCGTGTTAACCAATCAGAGCAAACATACAGTTTATTTAACCACTCAGGAGATCGTTCATTTGACTTACGGGCGTTTCCCGCGCTTTATAACGCGGGTTGCATATCTTGCTTCGAGCTCTGATTGTTCATACCGGTACGTATACCGGTATTTGCGTTTCCCCGCGTGGTTAAAGTCTGTCTACAAGCCTAATGGCATATCACTCGGCGCTGTAACTCTGATTTCCATTGAAGCGACTTGGAGCATCGCTATTCCCCTGGATGGGATGCTAGTCCACAAGATCTTCCTCTCGTCTAGTCCATCGCTACCCCCTAGCATTTTTGTGAGTTTGCACTGAACAATTCGCTGGTACGTACTCATTTAGTCTTGGTGGAGAGATGCACTGTGAGAGTAAAGTGTTTTGTCCAGCAACACAGTGACCCCTGCCAGCGCTCGAATCCAGACCGCTCGATACGGATCCAACGCGCGAACCATTCGACCATCGCGTCTCCGGCTTTGTAAGTGGATACAAGGGTTTGTTTAATCCTCAGACGAAATCTTATTAATTTTTCTCAGTGGACGTGGAGTGTGGCAAGAAAGCGGTCGGTACCAGAATTGTAGGTGGCACAAATGCCAAACCAGGGGCTTGGCCATGGCAAATCACAATGGATTACACGGACCATGATGCACCTCACTGGTGCGGAGGCTCAATTGTGACTCCGTACTGGATCGTTTACTGCAGCTCACTGCTTTGGTTATGGAGATGATCCTAAGAAATATACGACATTGTAGCCAGGTAATAATAAACGAAGGGCTTCAATGTCACCGTATAAGGGAGTTTAAGCAACCATGACGGCAACACCAAGGACAATATCGATTAAAAAATGAATCATTTTAATATATTTTACTTCAGAATCTCGCCAATCTCTAGTTCCATTCAGTTTGTCTATCGGTGTCAGAACTATCCTCAGCTGGATATGTAAAGGCAGCGTTTAAATCCAAAGAGAAACTTCCAAAATTTGCCTTCGTGGTTTACGTTCTCCGAAAACCCAGAAGATCAACCTCGATCGCAGGCTCTCTCTCCTTTTCCTCCTCCCTTTCTCGACGACAAGGGAGGAAAAGGAGAGAGAGCATGGGATCGAGGTTGCCAGAAGATGGCTCTTTCTCAGGTCATGACGTCATTAAATCCGCCATTTTCGGTTTTGTAATTGATAGAAAAGTATTCCAAAATTAAAAGTCAATAATGGGTTCTTAAAAATTTAGTAATACTGCAATCGTGCCAAAGAAAACTTACAACGAAGAATTGTATTTAAAAACTCGAAATTTGAGTTAACTTGCATGCTATTACGCGATTGCCATGGTCAGGTCAAAAACTGCAGACAAACATATAGCTGACACAGTTGTCACATCAAATTATCTGGGGCTTATCCATTTATATCCACCCCCCTGTGAATGAGGTCGGTCAAAATTTACCCCCTCGGGCATCCACCCCCGGCCTTGTTCGTCCGAGTTTAAAAAAAATGGACATCTAAGGACCTCCACAGACTAGAGAGATAGTTGTCGATCATAAAAAGTTGTCGATAACAAAAAGCCAGTGTGTGATGCTAGCATTGCTAGTTATCGATAACTAAGGGCCTTAGTTATCGTTTACTAGCTTCACACACTGGCTTTTTTGTTATCGACAACTTTTTATGATCGACAACTAAATAGTTATCGATAACAATTGGCCTAGTCTGTGGAGGCCCTAAGACGTTAAATTGTTTCATTCTAAAACAGGTGAACACGATCTTCGCGGATTGGAGGGATATGAACAGAACATGACAATCGACACGATCATCAAACATCCCAAATATGACGCGTCAAACAATCACGATTATGACGTAGCACTGATGAAACTGAAGACCCCAATCAAGTACAATAGTCACGTGAGACCCGTGTGCCTGGCCAAGTCGGACTTTGATACTGGGACCAACTGTTTCGTCACTGGGTGGGGTTATACGTCAGAGGGGGGCGACATCGCACAGGTAAACTGCAGTGAACTGGCACAACTGGACGATTGTATTTTACTAATAGAGAGATTGAGGACCACGTTATACGGCAAAAGGCAAGCGTCAGCTTGCAGTTAATTCTCTTTACTTTTCCTCGAATCGTTGAATAAATAATTATGTCGGAAAAATCGAAAATAATTCACAAAATAATTCACAATTCAAAGCGTGGATAACGCTATCCATCGGATAAATCACTATCCAGTGGATAAGTATTAAAAAACAAACTACGCTATCCATTGGATAGTGATTTATCCGGTGGATAGCGCTATCCATCCTTTTGGTTTTGGTTTTACGACACTCAATTGAAAACCAGAGTTAGCAAACGATGACGTCACGAAATATCTGTCTGTGGGATTGAGGATTGCCGAAACGTTACCATATATAGCTGTAATAATTATTATCTTATTGTGCTTGAAAAAAACCCTTATTTTTTCAGATTTTGCAGCAAGCAAAAGTTCCCCTTGTGTCACGTGACACTTGTCAGAAAGGATACGATGACTTGGGATACACCATTTCAACACGCATGCGTTGTGCAGGCTACGCTGGGGGAGCAATTGACGCATGTCAGGGAGACAGTGGAGGACCGCTGGTCTGTGTCCGGAATGACAAGTGGTTCCTGATGGGTGTCGTCAGCTGGGGAATAGGCTGCGCGCGCAAGGGAAGATATGGAGTGTACGCTGACATGATGGACGTCAAGTACTGGGTGCAAGAAACCATTAACAAAGGCTAATGTAGAGAGTTTCAGCTATAAACAATAAAAATTCATTCCAACCTCTTATTGCTCTGATGTGTCTCACTCTCTTTCTTAATTCTCCGTGATTTCTTAGACCTCCACGTTCCATTTCGCAAGTTGCAAAATTTATAGAGGATATAATTATAACGCAATATATAATTATAATAAGAACCTTCCCAGAATCCTTTGCAACTGGAATTTTTTCAATGACAAATAACTTTGTCAATTTGAGGCCCAGAAGGGTGAAGCACTTATAAGTTAATAACACTTACCATAAAATAACTCTCATATCAAACTTAGTGCGATGACGTCATTAGTCACGTGACCACACCCGAAAATGCGTTTTTGTTTACTGTGAGAAACAGGTCGCTATCAATTGAAAAGCAATCAAAGTAGTTAGCAAGACATTGAAATGGGGCATTTTGAAATGGCCATTAGACTTCTGGCATTTTAAATTTAAGGGGGCTATACATGAGAGCAAAAATATGTGGAAATTTTGTCTGCGATATCTCATAAAGCGTAAGGTGTATAGCAACCAAAATCTACATGTGGATAGATGTTTATGTGAAGAACAAGTTTTGAACACGTTTCTTAGGTGACGTCATTAGTCACGTGACCAGATCGCTTTGAATATTTCAAATTGCTTTAAAAGTACATTATGCTCAATAAAACAGCAATTTATTGCAATTTATGTAATGAAATTTTGGTAAGGTTTGTTAAATAGGCGATTATTATTTTTTTATTAAAACATAACAAGAGAAAAATATTGCTTTTATGTTCCTTTTGTTTCCTGTTCAGCGAATTTTCAAGTTAAAATTAAAAGCAAACTTGTATCCGAGGTTTTGGCATGTCCTCTTTCCAAAAATCGTGACAGTTTTCTTCTAAAACGCTCGCAATATACCGTAAACGCTATACTATGTGGTATAATTGTCATGAGGTGTCCTACCTCCCGTTGACAGTTGCTTGAACACGCGTGGAGACTGGTGTGGAACGAGACACTATTGTTATCATACATGACGTATTCTGCTTATGAGTAGTAAAAAGTTTCTCCGACAGCCGACAAATTTATGTGTTGCACAAGTCAAGTTATCAGAGCCACCAGTAAGTGTTTCATTCGCTGGAAAACCTTGGCCTACTCTGAACGTTTGGCGATATGTACCATTCATGGCTTGAACTCATTGTCGTTTACGTGAAAACGTCGGTCTATCGCGCATTACCGTTTACATGTAAGCAATTTTTCGTTATCGAGCCATTTTTATGGCTACTGCGCTTGAGCAAGTGGCCCATTATTGTCCGTCGTCGAAGGCATTCTTTGTAACATTCCCTTCGTAAGACTTTTTTGACGT
>MU825880.1:2439145-2487997 GCA_029204205.1 Desmophyllum pertusum
AGCCATGAGCACGCCTCGCGGGCCTATTTTTTGAGGGGTGGAGGCGGATGTACACAGGCTATAAACTCGAGGGAATCTGCATAAGGAGCATTAAGGTAAGCTTAAGTTCAGAAACAGGTGTAAATAATAAAATGGAGATCGCGAAAATATCGCTTCGCTCTATCTCGAATTTACATGTGCATGTAGCTTCGTTTTCAGGTCATAATAAATCGCTCGCTCAATGCATGCATGAGCTCGAATACAATCGTCTTTAATAAAACAAGTCAAGTGCGTTTGTTTTAATTTATTTCTCCGATATATTTACCTTAACTTATATAAGCTTATGGCTACGATGTTTGATTTCGTTTTGATAGATACTGTGGGAAATGATTAAATTTAGTTTTACTCAGGAAACTAACTGCATGCAATAGCATTACACGACAGTCGTATTTTTGTCTGCTCTCAGTGATGCTGCCTTGAAAATTATATTAGTTGCTCAATCGTACAGAGTTGCTGGGAGCTGTGTCGCCCAAGCTGGGTTCAATATTATTTGTGTCGCTTGACCGTTCTAAATCGTTTTGTCACTGGATTCAAAATTATTTTAATTTGTCAGTTCGGAGTTGTTTAAGTTTATTTTTGCAGGACCATTTGTTTAATGTCATGCTAGTTGTAGCTTTTTTTTGCCTCACATTGTGATCAAAATTATTTTTGACTCTGTGTATTTTTGTTGCTGGATATTTTTGAGCTGGGTTTTGTTGCTGGGTTTGCCCTGGCTTGACAACTATTTTAGCTGCTTTTATTTTAGTTGTTAGTTCCTCCAGCTAAGATTCCGTTTTTACATGTGCCAGTTTATGAGCCATAGTTAGCATAAATATAATTTTTACTTTTTGTAACCCTTCACACAACTTGCCTTTAAATAATAAAATACAGACACGATGGAGCAGTATACATTTAGATTGTACATGGAGTCGAGAATAAAAGAATTTGCACTACAGTAGAAGCTCTCATAAGCGCTGCTTTCAGTAAAATGAAGGTTGGAAGTCGAAATCTAGCTGTCCATTTAATCAGGTTATTTGGATGAACTGGGAGGCTATGGATACTAAGTCCAGTTCAGACGCTGTACTTCACATGAGCCAAATCGAATTCGATGAATTAAGTTCATGTGAGGTACGGCGTCTGAATCAATTCGGAATGGCTGAATCAATTCTTATCGGCTCAGCCGTTCTTTCCACCTGGCTCAGCCGAGAAAAACGGCTGTGGACCGGCTTTGATTCAGACGCCGAACTTCACATGAGCCGAAACAAATGCATAAATTATTGTAATGTATTTTTCAATATATAACAGTAATTTTCCCCTATTAATTTAAGTTCGGCTTAATTAAGCTCGGCGTCTGAATCAATTCAGTTGATCTAAATTAATTTGGGTCGGCCTAAATTTGAATTTGATTCGGCTCATGTGAAGTACGGCATCTGAACTGGGCCTAAGGAATTTCCCATGCACATTGTAGTATTAATAATTTTTTTTCTGGTTCAATTTTTTTTCATAGATTGAGGTCATGAAGTGTCTTATATAATAGACTTGATTATAGACAGTGTGGATTTTACAGGTGAGAATGAAGAGCATAAATCGTAGGGAGCTTGCAATTTTTTTATACATGTATATGTAATGTTTTTGATTGGCGTGTTACAGTATCATAATGTTAATACATGAAGTATTGGTTAAAATTTGGGCATATGTTAAACCAAGGACACACTAGGAAGCTTAAAGTAACAAGTAATTCCAATCAGTTTTAACAGACCATTGATATATTTTTTCCATATACGTAGTTTTTTATCCATCCCTATTATATAGCTTACATATGGGAGTATAACGGGGTGGTCGTATTAACAGGGTGGTCGTATGGCAGGGTTCCACTGTATATAAAAGAATAAAGCATAGTAAATAGTTATCTATTTAAAAGTTGAAAATCCCTTTCATTAATTATCCTTGATCTAGAGCATAATAATTAATTCTATGTTCTCTTCTGAGGTGGGTTAATACTGGGTACCAGTATACTGGTCTATGGTTAATTACATTCTCTGCTTTGTTTTCTCTTCAGATTTGTACTTCAACACCATTGTAATACACTTGTGATGTCAGGAGAATAATAAATTGATATTTGGTTTGAATATAATTTATAATATATAAAATTGTTTGTTTTACTAATTCAGAGGGCGACACTTGATTGATGGTGTTGCAGTTAGTCATGACACTAAAAAAAATTGTGGCCAGAAAAAAGGACCAAATAAATATTTGAAGAAAGATTTTTGAAATGTGGTGGTTGTCTGCTGTATTTAGATTTCATTGATCCTAAACAGTGTGATTTTAATTGAATGTTTAAAATGTTAAATGTTAGCACATGCTGTTAAAGTGTATTTTGCCCCTTATAAATATACATGTACATGCATGTGTAATTGAGCATGGTATGAAAAGTCAAGCCTTTGTTGGAAAATACATACTTTTGGTCTGATTCACACCAGTCTGACTCTTATGTCAATTCGTGACCTGTTAAAATTCAGGATATTCCAAATTTATTTTTCAAATCATGTACATTTTGATTTAAATTTATTTTTGTTTGATATTTATTTCCTTTTGTCTTTATTTTGTTTTAGAGCATGGTACTTACTGACAGTGCTAACTAATGACATTAAATTCAAGAGAAAGGAAAATGAAAAATTTGTAATTTAAAAAATAAATTAGTCACAACATGATAATTTAACAGTGTCGAGTTACTGTTCCTTCTAATACTGCTACCATATTTTCAGAGTTTAACATTTGAGTGACTTAATCACTGGTGTTCTTTAGTATATTTTTTGTTCCAGGAATTTTTGACATCACCATAATTCATATTCACTGATACTGATAGGCGCATGTAAGTTGCCGAGTCGCTTCATGTGAACCATTGATTCATTGATATAAACTGTACATGTAAGCTCTCATTTACCTTCATATGAGGCTTTTGAATCCACTATTCTGAGCTATTTACATATTTCTCTGACTATGAATTTTTTTAAACAAATTGCATTACTGGGGTTTTGATATACACAATTTAAACTCAGGGTTGTTGTCTGAGGGTGCATAATTGTTGGTTTGTGCTATACAAAGAACACTGTCAATTGGTTTTGTATCTACGATAATACATATATCTTATTATTAACCAAGCGCGAGAGCCGTACTGGAGAATCTTGACAGTACAGATCGAGTGCAACGAGGTCCATACAGAAAAGACTGAGGGCCGATATCCGAATATCGCGGAAAATATACCCGCAAACAATTTTACTAACAAATTTGCATGATTTTCGCAATTTCTAAACCCCACTAAAACTAAAATAAGGGCAGTAGGTGGTATCATATTTACCATTTTTCCATTATGACAATTAAATTATATATTGCTTTTATTCCGGTTCCACTTGTAATAATAATAATAATAATAATAATAATAATAGTAACGGTTTATTAACAGATCCACGAGGTGGCTCTTCCCTGTTAAAAGGTACATTTTTAAGTTAAAATAGAAAATAAAATATTATATATGGACATGAAAATAATTTTAGAAATACAAAAGTAGGATTAAAAAGTATGCAATTACAGTAATATGGAATAAAATAAAAAATAAATAAATAATCAAAATTAATTAATTAACATCATTCTACTCTACATCTACTCTATTACATAAACATTTTCTCGGAAATCTTACAAAGCTTCTATAATCTTTACAGTTTTTAATGAATTCTGGTAGATTGTTGAACAATTTCGATGCATTGTCTTGAAAAGTTCCATTCTCAGTCGGAACTACTAATCTAATCGGCGGCGCGAGGATATGAATTTTATTTTCGAGTGGTAAAAACAACATTTAACGAACGAGTGCAGCGAGAGAGAAAATTATTGTTTCACACGAGAAAATTGAATGCATATCTTGAAGCCGCCGTGTAATTTTCTTTTTATTGTATAGCCAAAAAATTCGAATTAATTCAAAGTTAAAAAAACAACCGTGTAAAAGCGGGAAATGACGTCATCGATATCCTCACTATGGAAAATATGCCACTGGGGTCCCGGATGTAGTTTTCGTATGTCTAAAGAGTACTAAAGTTATGACGTCACAAAAATAATTTGCGAAATTATAAAATTTGATCAGTTATTTGGTGAAAGCATGCCAAAAAAACGTCCACTGGCCAAAATTAGCTCTCCATTGCCATTTGCGACAGAGATATGGGCACTTCAGGTTTTAATTTCTCCATACAAACCCTTCTAATTTTGCATCTTTTCCTTCAGTTTAGAACAGGCGCAAAGTTAGAGAGGTTTGTATGCGACGGTACCAAACGTTGAAGCTCTATATCTTCTGTTCTATTCGTGCAAACAATTGAAATTTTGTGGCTGATCATACAGCAGCAATCTTTATCTGATTATGGGATTTTGAGGCTTGATAAAAATAATTTGCAAATTTGTGACGTCACACTTTACCACTCTATTACGAATGGTCTATTTTGACAACATTCACCTCGTTTTCTGGTATTATAATTTATTGGCTCTATGCTTCGGCTTTGGTCAAATGTCCCATCGCCCAGAATGCCGAATAAGTGACAGAGTTGCGTAAATTAAAATCAAGTTTCTGTCACAAGGTCTCGCTTCAGATGCTTCACAAAACAGTTATTCTACTGACAAATTGGGCAAAAACTCGCGGGAAGCCATTTTTTTTTTCTCGGAGGTGAATAGCAAAGGATATCCGAAATTTGAGTAGCCAATCAGAGCGCGCGAAAAACAGTATTGAAAAAGCGATCGCGAATGGCTGGCCCTTGCTATCAGGGCGTGACACTAGCTATTAAAGGCACCCGCACTTTGGATACAGTTTCATCGGGCGGAATCTTCATTCACCTGTGAAATATTCTTATTTGTCCCGGTTCCCGCCATCTTGGGTTCCCGTAGGCATCCCGCCCCGTCCCCCCCCCCCCCCCCCCCAATTTATTAGCGTGAATTTTGATTTCAGTTTGGCAACTTTTCAGTGAGGTTTTATGTTTATATTTTATGCCCTTCAGTTTGTGACTTTAACTAATGTCAAACTCCACAATACAGGTTAACAGTGAAGACCAGGGATAGTCGAATGGAAGAGCACACAGACGCGCGCGAAAAACACCGCGAGGAAACGCGACGCGCGGTGATTTTCGAGGTAATTTTCGCGCGTGCTCTCCCACTCGACTATCCCAGAGAAAAACGAGGGACTGCTCGTAGTCTATTTTAAAAACAGTGAAAAAAACGCTTTTCTGGAAAGCGAGGAAAAAAAAATAAAGGAACAAGGCGAAAGATTGCGTGACGAGCCCAAAGAAAGTCTGCGGAGGCTAGGCCGGAAATGGAAAGAAAGAAATGAAAAGAAGAGAAATAATTAAAAAATAATTATTTCCGCTAAAAGGCCGGCAAGGCATTGTGGATGCTATATTTGGGGGTGGATAATTTGAACCGCCGGCGGTCGAATCGTGCTGTCTTTGTTTATAACAGTTTATTGTGCTGATAAAAATACACAGGATTTGCCCTAAAGTGGAATTCTACCTTCATAACATCAATGGGTATGTAGGCGTACAAATTGGAGGCAGATATAATTTTTTTCGGTGGTAAAATACAGCGTGATTTTAAAGTGAAGAGCTGTATACATTGTGATCTGTTTTCTTTACAAAAAGTGCTTGAATATTCAGATAGGGAATCCACCGTTCGCTGTGGTCGATGTATGAAAGTTTGCACTGGGGAAACGCTGCGATACAACGACCAGCTTTTTCATGCAAAGTGTCTGGTTTGCTTGGGTAAGTGTTAGAAGCGTACGCATATTTTTCTCGCGATTTTTGTCCGCCATTCCGTATCGCTGCGTATCGCGTGTCATCTCATCCATTCATTCGGCACAGAAATTTACATGTTTGAAATTCATGTCATATTTTTGTCTGTAATTTAGACGAAATCTGGCTGTGGACAAGTGGTATTTACGGCTATTTTGCGGGATTAAAGTATCGCTTTAAAATACCTGATAAGAATTCGCGAAAATGTATGCATACGTGATTTATATTTTGATGTTTGTCGGCGAACGTGCCACAATCCCGCAAGGACTCGCTTTCAAAATGATAAAAAAGGTTTTGTATCGCAAATTGATGTTTAAATAAATAATACGTCAGCTAGCGACTGGGACATTTTAATCTGATTATCTGGATAAAGGCTATCAGTTGTAGGTTTTTCTCGAGATCCAAGCTAAAGCTAAGCTTTAAATATTTTGCGTGAAGTTTTCTGAAAATTTAAAGTGCATTCTGTTTGCAAATTAAAAATATAAAATTATTATTCATGAGATGCGTAGAAGCGCAAGTTTAAGTCGTTGTTTATATTTACACCCTTTTAGCTAACAAAATAACGCTTCAATATTGCAATTAAACGTAATTAAATGCAATGTCAAATATTTGTTCAACAAATTTTCTTAGGGTAAATTTTGCCGAAGAATACCTCATTTGAGGTTTGAGTTTGCACCATTATTGTATCATATGAACAGGAAATTATCGCTTGAAATATTATTGCTGGCTAATTGCTGATTATAATAATAATTAGATTCTAATAAACCGGGAGGAATTCAAGATGTTTTGAAAAAATTTAAATCATTAAATTCAGTTAATAAATCTAAAGTAGGTGTCCTTATAACCCTATACTTAATTAATATTATGCATGCACATTTTTCTTTCATACTATCCTTCACACACAAATGACAGTTGTCCGATAGACGAGACTCGCAAAATTGTATGCAAATTAAGTATGGGGTTATACTGAAATCTTGCCGTTAGGTACAACTGATGTGTTTGAAACATACAGGTACCTGGAAATGTTGGGCAATGTTTATAAAACAACTAAATTATAAATATTTTATAGAATATGTGTCTGGGCTCTAGCTGTTCTGGCGTGCAGGTTAACAAGGGAAAAATTATTGTACAGTGGAATCCTGATTTCTCGAACCTCCAAGCGAAACAAGATTTGGTAACTTTGATAAATCGGGAGTTTGAAATATCAGTGGTAAAATTACAGTGAAACAAATCCAAGTGTACTGGGAAACGACTTTTAGTTCGAGTCATCAGGATGTTTGAGGAATTGAGGGTTTGAGAAATCGTGATTTCACTGTATTCTACCTTTGTTTTAGGAGTCATTGTTTTGTTTAGCTTATTATCATTATAATAATATTGTATTGTTTGGACTTTTGTGTTGGCACAAGAGCAGAACAGTGATCTTGATAAGAATGATTGACGCATGATCAAAGTTGAATATAGTTGATTTATTTATTTTGGGTTTTCTTGAGTATAATACAATCAAACCCTATTTATATATCCATGGATAACATAGTGACCACAGAAAGTGTCTGTACCTTATATTAACAACTGTGTCTGTATTAAGTGGGTTGATTTAAGAGAAAACGCGCAAGCTACATGTAGGAACCAAATTAACATTATCTGTAATAACGAGGTGTCTGTGCATAAGCGGGTGTCTGTAAAGTGGACCGTTCAATAATTATTGTATAATTTCCACAAAGGATCTGAATGATAATTTAGTTGAACCCGGCCAACAGATTCATTTTGACTATTGACAGCTAGGCTGAGATATCCTCAAACAGAGCGGCCTTGTGTGAAAATATTTGAAGGATAATACGCACTTGTAATAGCCTTCATTTGGCTTCAAAAATATGCACCCCTGTACCTGTCTGAGTGTGGATATGATCTCTTCTGAGAAGTTTTTCCCTTCTCAGAACAGATAATGTGAACAGACATACATGTATATCTGTGCATATTTTCGGTCCAAATGAAGGTTAGTGTTTATTTAATAATTATTATTGTTAAGTGTTATGTAATGCATCCCCTAGCTAAAAACTAGTATATTGTATTGTGTTCTTAACATACAGCTAGACGTCATGTGTACTACTCAGAGATAATATCGTATATATAAGGCATGTACAATTCAAATGAAATGAAATTGCGTGTCTGGCGGCGCTGTGCTGAATATTAATTTTGTTCATGTTAATCTGAGCTAGAAGACTATTAACAATATTAATATTTTAATATTATTCAATTTCCATTCCTATATCCTTACATTATAATTCTCTTGTTTGTTAATAGTTTGCGGCAAAGATTTAGCAGATGTGGGGTTCTTTGTGCAAGACAACCAGTACTTCTGTCCTGAAGATTTCCAAGAACGTTTTGGCACAAAATGCTACGTTTGTCATCTCTTTGTGGAAGGCGAAGGAATCAACATTGGCGGCAATGCATACCATGTGAGATGCTTTGTTTGTACAACTTGTAGGTGAGGCGGGATGCTTTTGTTTGACTATTTTGTGAGTGAAGGTTGACTTTTTTGTTTCACATGTTAGTAATAATTTAAAAAAATTATTCTTGTGTGATTCCAGAAAATATCCATAACCCCACCACAGAAGGTTTTTTGGTTTGAACCCCCAACCTCTCTGGAAATTCCAGTTTAGCTTCATATACTTTCCTCTCAAAATTTTGGTTTTTTAAACCCCCTCCCCCTCAGAATTTCCAATGACCTAGGCCTTCCTTAGGGTGGGTATGGATATTTTCTGGAACCGCACACAGTACTTATAAATGACATTAGTAACATTTTGAACTGATATAAACACTGTTGTATTATGTAGGGACACACTGGGTTCATATGGGTCATGTAATATAGGAGTATTTATTTAAAAAAAACACCTTCAAATGGGGGGGGGGGGGGTATTTAATTATAGCGGGTGCTTATTGTAGAGAAGGGTGCTTAACTCAACTTATTACAGGATCTAATATCAGTGTTTATGTTACAGAAATCCATTTCCACCTGGAGAGAAAGTAGTGTTAAAAGGTAATGAATGTGTCTGCCAGAAGTGCAGCAGTGCAAAGGCCGAGACAAACAGTGACACCAGAGGACCCACACTTGAGAGTAAGTTGAGCTGGACCAGTGACGATTTTGGATTTTGAACAAGGATTAGACTACAAGAAGTACCACATTTTTCTCAGGGATAGTCAAGTGGACGAGCACGCGAGCGTATGCAAAAATCTCGCCATTTTGCTCATTGCTCATTGCTCATTGCTCGCAACTCTTATCAAATCTTAGCATAACTGTATAATTATGGTACTCAGAAAAATACTATGCAACTCGCAAAATATCCGGCACGTGTATTATATGTTAAACCATCGAATAAGGTGTATGTACATGTCACTTCTCCAAAGTATATAATTATTAAACTTTATTGTTTGCAATTAATACTAATTTGAAATATTCACTATTTCCATGTTAAGAGTGCGCTGGTTGTGGAGAGGACATTCGCAGTGGTCAGTCGTTATTAGCACTGGAGAAACAGTGGCATTTGTGGTGCTTTACTTGTAGCAAATGTGGATGCTTGCTAGCTGGAGAGTACATGGGCAGGTCAGTCAACTCTTATCAAATCTTAGCATAACTGTATAATTATGGTACCAACATTCAATATTTTATTGTTTTGATTCTTTATAAAGTTAAGAGTACGTCTTGAACTTCTAATATAACATATTTTATGTATAAACTGCAGTCTGTTGTTTGTTACGTGTCAACTTGTATTTGTTGTGGTTCAAATTTTTTTTGGTTTAAAATTTTTCAAACCAGTTTGATTTTTATTTTCCTTTGTCTAATATTCATTACCATAATCTGAAACAAAGGAAAATAAAAATCAAAACTGGTTTGAAAAATTTTAAACCAAAAATAAATTTAAACCACAACATATTCATAATTTTACACATTTCCAAAGACTTCCAGTCGAGAATGTTTATTAATATTTTCACATTGATTTCTTTGTACATGGGAATTTGCTTTAATTTTCTCTTTGCTTGAGCCTTTTCTTTCCAGACTCTGCATGACCGGTATTTAACGGCACTATTTTCTCACACCTCTCTATTGTGGGCTCTCCTATTACGGACTCCAAACTACGTCCCAAGGGTGTCCGCTATATACAAGTTGTAGTAACAAGTTAGAGATGACTCTACACAGCAAGTCATTATGAGAGTATTAATTTTTCAGGGATGGGAAACCATACTGTGAGAAGGACTATCAAGCTGAATTTGGCGTGACTTGTGCTGGCTGTGGTGGTTATATCATCGGAAAGGTTCTTCAGGTACACACATTTAATTATTATTAAGCTAAACGCAAACTATACTTCCACACGAAGCTGGAACCAAAACACGTGAAGCCCCTGAAAACCCCGTATATCGAATCCATGCACGTGGCCACCGGGGAGAGCTGCTGACCACCATTGACTCGAGACTCAATATCCTCTTCACCCCTAGACTGAGGCATAAAGGCCGCATTGGCTCGATTTTTAACTTAGCCTAAATTCCATGTAGCCACATAAATAATATCTCCAGAGAGTGAGTAATTATTGAATAACTTTGAACCATGAATAAAACAACTGAATCAGATATCGCTATAGATGCATAATTTATTGATGAAATAGTAAAATACTAAATTAAATGAATACAATTAATAATGATCATCGCAGTTACATGTATGAATGCAATTTTTGCAATTGCAATATAAGCCTGAAAATACTGTTTGTACATTCCCTTGGTGTCACCAGGCAGGTGAGAAACATTACCACCCTCAGTGCTCGCGATGCGCCAGGTGTCACGGAGTGTTCGGCGAGGGACAAGAGATGTTTCTACAGGGTGAGGAGATGTATACAGCCATTTCTTAACAAAATACGTCAAGCTTTTGTTTTGTGTTCATGCATACATGGTGTATTCATGGTGATCCAAAGGTGATCGTTTGTCGTGTGTTTCTTTGTAGGGTCTGAAATTTGGCACCCAGACTGCAGTTATGCAGCAGCCCAGAATGGTGAACTGGATATGCGCTCAGTAAGTAATTCAATTCAATTTTGTTGCAGAAAGCTGCAAGGATTGTGCCTAATTATTGATTCACAACTTTTTATTTATCAATAATATCAGTTTTTTTATGTCAATTACTACTAGTTAACACGTTAAATATTGTCTAAACACATTGCTCCTTTGGTGTTAATGTTGTCTGATATTGTTTAATACATACATGTACATTACCTTACTGTTGAGGCACACATGCATAGGACATAAAATTGTACTCTAGCATCTTTGCACACATTGCCGGCCTATTGACAGAATCAATGATGTTTGTAGATGTTGAGTCTCTGTACACATGTATTTGAATAAAACAAGACAACATTGAAAGGAGTAGCTGCAATTATTGTAGGCAAATTTTGTGCCAATTTCTTTAATAAAAAAAATCTGTTTTTATGGAAGCTCAAGTTTAACTCCGATAAGGAAATGCTCATGTTATCGTTGTACTAAATTCACAAAAGACCAAATGTCACACATACAGTAAGGTTGTGATATTAACTGGGTTGTATTTTTGTTTCCCAGGTGGCCCCAATGGATGGATATCAGCAGGCCGGTATGAGATTATAGTGACTCTTTAGATACCTGTAGCGTTCACATGCATTTATAGTGGTTTTCAATGTGAGCATCGTAAAACCAATTACAATACAATGGCCAATCACGGCGAATGTAAACAACACACGTAATCAGGGCCAAGCGCGGAAAACACAGTGCGATTGGTTTTGGTTTTGTATCTGATTGGTTGAGTAGGTGGTGCAAGTTTTTTTAAACCAATCAAACAATCTAGGAAAGCAAAACAAAAACAAAACAAAAACTAATCAATAATTGAAAACTGCTCTGACTAATTACTGAGCACTACTGATAATTTAAAATAATTTTAAACTGTAATTATTACAGTTTGAGGTACAATAGTCAGAGAAAAAAGTTTTTATATGAAATCCAAAGTAATAACATAAATTGTTATCAATTGATAAAATTTAAAAGTCAACTCGACACTATTCCTGGATTAATTAGCTTTATAGTCCTACTGTGAACAACCACATGTAATGTCCCCTAATAACTTTCTTACTCTGTATGTGGAATCCAAATTGAGCTTAAAAATCCCCGGCACCACCCTTGTCATTACTTCTCAAAAACAACCTTTTGTTTTGTATACAACAGAAGAGGAAGCCCACCGTCCCTCCCCTCCCACCAGAACTTCAGCAAGTCGCACAACAGATTGGAAAGTGAAGTATTCACCGCAGACAGAAGAAGAAACATACAAGGCGGAGCCCAGAGCGGAGCCCAGGGCGGAGCCTTGGAGAGGAGGACAGGTGGGCGACCGCATAGGAATTTACAGATCTGATTTTGAACTAATATATCAAACACGAGAGGACAGTGTTTCATCGCATTTCCAAACACAGAGTTGAAAATACGACATGCAGCGGGGTATTTTTGATGAAATTCGAGGTGTTTGGAAATGTGATGAAACACTGTCTTGAGTGTTTGATATATATCTTCTCGACCAAAAGTAAAGCTAAGGAGTTAACAGACAAATAAAATCGTAAAAATCTATGCTGATTAAGAACAGATCTATACAGACCCTTCATGGTCTTATCAGTGACCACTCATAAGATCTTGGCTGTTGTTGGTACTTTACTGGTCTGTGCACGTAATTTATACATAGCAGGAAGAAATAGTGAATTATCACAAGTTAGCACTCGAGTGTGAGATAAAAATTGTTATTTTTTTGTAGGAAGAACAATCTGCTTATAATCAGCCACCAAGATATATTTCACAACACAAAGACTCTGGATCATGTAAGTATTCAGTGAAACATCCGGATCCCCCTATCAGACCTGAGGGGTTTTTCCCTTTCACCATTATACATGGCAAAACCATCTCCAGGGTCGACCACAAGGTACTTTTCAGAGCCTGAAATCTCAATTTTTTTTCCTGGGTGAGGCCCCCCAAACACTAGGCTCAATTTCCGCCACTCTCTCGAGTCCGCGTGGGCTCATTTTCCCGAACAGCGGCTGGTAATTGAGCCTACCCAAACACCCCCAATTGGAAAGGAGCCACCCCCAACTGCCCCCCCCCCCCCCCCCTCCTCCCATGCCTACCCTGAACACGGCTGTGTGAAATTTTAGTAATAACTACGGCCGTCTACTTCCAAAAATTATCCTTCTACTTCACATTTTCGAGAACTGAAACCCTGGGACCCCCCCCCCCCCCCCCCCCATCAAAAATTCCTGGATCCGCCCCTGAACATATTTTGGTTTTGCTGAGTTTTGTTTCTGCCTGACCCTCAGTGGGGTCAGTCTTTTTAAGTCCTTATGATTTTAATATTTTGATCAGATAACGGTGGTTCATTCAGAGAGATCACTGCAAGGGAAGAGGTAGGAACACTGAGATTTCAT
This sequence comes from Desmophyllum pertusum, assembly GCA_029204205.1. Lineage (NCBI taxonomy): Eukaryota > Metazoa > Cnidaria > Anthozoa > Scleractinia > Caryophylliidae > Desmophyllum > Desmophyllum pertusum. Next base: position 2,452,452 of record MU825880.1, read on the forward strand.
TTCTAATTCCTTCACTGATTGTTTTGTCAGTTTTCTAATGCTGCAGTGTTTGTAGTCCAGTTCTGGCCCTCTCTGTGTCACGCAACGCTACGCTCTACGTTGTGTGACACAGAGAGGGCCAGAACTGGACTACAGTGTTTGTGGCAACTGTACAGCTAGGCCCAATTTATACGCCCGGGTTTATACGTCACATTTCAGTCGCGTCGAATGTAATTCAAGCCGCAGAAATCTCGCTGGTATCACTTGATTCGACTACGTTGCAATGCCGCGATTTCAGAGAGTTTTCTAGGTCTTGAATTACATTGGACCATATGATTCGACGCGACTGGAATGCGGCGTATAAATTGGGCCTTAACTTTGACGCGTTGTTAATTTCGCCAAATTTCACGAGAATATCACTAAATTTTAATCACAATTTTAATACTCCGTCACGTCATTCATGACCGGCAATAAAGCGTTCCATTCAAAAAGCTGTTCTAAGTGAGAAAAAGCGAAATTATGTGAGAAAAAAGTAATTTGTGTGTTTTAACTATAAAAACGTGATTCAGGTATTCTGGCTACTTACTTGATTTTGTTGTTGTTGTTGTTGTTGTTGTTGTCGACGAAGAAGCCTTCTGTGACATCACACTGAATAAATTATGTGTAAAATGTTTGATTCATTTGTGTTTTATGTCATTAATTTTCTTTTCACTTTAATTGAAGGCAAGTCTCAATGAAACACCGCGAACAATAGGCAAGTATTTACTGTACCTCCCCTCCCACCCACCCACCCTCTCTCCCTCCCTCTCTCTCCCCCCCCCCCCAGTGAGGGACAACAGGTCGATTTATCAATATCCTAGTACACTTGAAAAAATATCTCAATTCTGATTGGCTAGTTTTACATGTACATATCCCAAGTGCAGCTTATAATGCAGTGAAGACTTCCAAAGTTAGTCTGAATAATCACGTAGACAACTAACCACTTCCGAGCGTCACCTGGGGTATTCCGAAGATAACCCGAAGACGTCCGAAGCTTCACGAAGGGTTCCGAAGATTTTCGAATGTTACCAGATGCAAATAGTCTCAGAAATCTTCCCGATTTTTGAAAGCCCCTGGCGATCCTATATGAAGGTCCCAAAGTAATTACAGTTCAATTAATTCGTGCTTAGTTATTCCAAATTGCACTCGAAATCGTGTGGTTACCTGTACCAACTTGACTTGCAAGGAGTGTTACATATGTCTCACTCTGTCTCGTGTTTTAGTTGCCTGGAAGTCTTAACAGGCTGCAGTAAATCTCGTATAGAAAACTTGGTCAAACTCTTGCATTCTGACTGTTTTGCGGCTTTTAATAGGTTCCAGAGCCCCCTTGGACTTGCGAGAATTCGAAAGAGAAGTTGACCAAGAATCCCTGGTAAGTAGGGTAGGGTGAGGCGTGAATAGGGTAGGGTGAGGCGTGAATAGGGTAGGGTGAGGCGTGAATAGGGTAGGGTGAGGTGTGAATAGGGTATAGGGTGAGGTGTGAATAGAGTGGGTAGGGCGTTGCGTTTTCTCTCAATTGCAGGGCCAACTCGAAAGCTCTGCTACTTTGGCCTCTGCACACTTCTATTCCACGAAATACGCCCTTTATGTATTCCCACTAACAACCGTTTTTAATTCCTTATGTACATTGTTGCTGTAATCTTGAAAAAGTGTGAATAAAACAAAATTGAAAAATTGAAAATTGAGAGAGTAACAAACGAGAAAATTAGCTGATTTCACAGGCTGCATTTTTAAAGTGTATTTTTTATATTTCTTTAAAGCAGTGTAGTCAAAATGAGTTTAAATTTGAATGTTCCTCAGCTACCCAACATCTTGGTTACAATGAATTATTGTAGAAAAACTTTACACTTTCCATATTATGGACCGCTCGTTTTGACGGATCTTTGACTTTAAATTGGGCCTATAGCCTGCATATCAAGCTCTCTGCTCATAGTTTACAGCCATCTGTTAGATGCCTTATATTATTTTCTCTTTTTCCCTCACAAAGTGCTTCCGAAATTTAGCACAAAGTTGTTAGTAAGTAAAATACCCTTTTATCTTTCACTTGCAGATATTCGCCTACAAGGATCTCAAGACAACAAATTACAAGTTGCCACGAGGAGCCGACAAGACCAAACTCGAGGTACGTATTTTTGTGTGTTGTTGATTCAGTTTGGAAATGTGCGTGCCCTTGTGTCTTATTTTGAATGATTTTTCTTGTCAATGTGGGAGACGCGGTGGCCTAATGGTAAGCGCGTTGGACTCCGGATCGAGCGGTCTGGGTTCGAGCCCTGGCCGGGGTCATTGTGTTGTGTTCTTGGGCAAGACACTTTACTCTCACAGTGCCTCTCTCCACCTAGGAGTATAAATGGGTACCGGCGACAAAATGCTGGGGGTAACCTGCGATGGACTAGTATCCCATCCAGGGGGAGTAGCAATACTCCCAGTCGGCTTCTTGCTACGGAAAGCGGGATAAGCTCCGGCAGTGTGGGCCAGTTTGACCCGAGTGCGGCTTTGCCTTACCTTTACCTTTGAGACTCATATCGATTTTATTTTGATAGGCATATCTCACAGACGAGGAATTCTATGACGTGTTCTCCATGTCAAGGGACGAGTTTTATCAGCTACCACCATGGAAACAAAGCTTTCACAAGAAAGAAGCTTTGTTATTTTAGCTGCTTTATGAACATCCCGTCACGCCGGAGCCGCTTGTGAGCCGTATGGGTATAGTTTTCAGTAATAACCGGGATTTATTATGTGATAAACATATCGAAAACCAATGATTTTTTTCTGCAGTTTAGGCCCAATTTATACGTCGCATTAAGTCGCATTTCAGTCTCGCTAGCATTACTTGATTCGACTACGTTGCAATACACCATGGAAGGGAAGCAACGTGTTCTACGTTGCTACTGTTGACTACCGATAACTTGAACCTTCAAAGGAAATTGACAAATGTTCGAGGTATCATCGGGAGTTCTAGCTGGTTATCGAGGGTAAAATTATAGTAAGAAAATGACCTGAAGGGAAAACGAATTTACTTTGAGTTAGCGCCGGGGAGATTCGAGTTATCGGAAGTCAACTGTATTTATGTGGGCAATGCGCTGATTTAAAGTATTGGATGAACCGAACGGCTCAACCAATTGTGTTGTGATTTCAAGAAGGAATCGCATCCATGCATATACCGTAAAAGCTCTATTAAGTCCCCGAGGGGGCTTATTTAATTTCAGGCCTCAAGAAGAGAGGGGGGGCTTAATAGAGAGGAGGGGCTTATTTCAAATCATAAATTTTCGAGAAAATTAACATTAATTTTTCAAACTTAACTATTACACCACTAACTAAAACAGAACAAGAAATGGGTTATGTATGACCGTCTTACAAAGGAAACGTCATTTATACCCTAACTCGACGATAGTTCTGGAAATTAAAGACCACGTTTCAATACAAAGTGACTGAAACGCCAGAAAATATTGCTGAAAAGTCATTTGCATCAGCCTGACGGGAGGGGGGCTTATTACAAAATCTGACTTCCAAAGGTGGGGGGGGGGGGGGGGGGCTTATTAGATAGGGGGGCTTAATAGAGAGGGGGGGGGGGGCTAAATAGAGCTTTTACGGTATTGCTATTTTTAATTTCTTAACCAAAGCCGGAAAAGGTATACAGGTTTTTTTTGCGTCGATGAGATTTGAACCCACTTTTTGGCACAAAAGATCTATTTAGCCTGAGCCCATCTTTCGTACGCTCTCGTAGCTTGGTGGGGTACATCGTTTGTGCTTGGTTACCAAGCCATGATTTTTCAATCGAGTTGTATTGTTTTATTAGATATTTTATAAGCAGCCTTTTGTCATATAGAACTAATCAGATAATTTCATTCATATAAACTTAAAAGTATCGTTTTGTTATTCAGCAAAACATTTTATGAGTCTGGCTGTTCAAGCATCGTTGTGAAAGCAAGTTTATTGCCTTGCTACGTGGCAAACGAGAACGGTTCAAACCAGAACGAGACTCAACGAGAATTTAGGAATGAAAGTTAGGCGCGAGTGTTCTTCAGCTCTTATCGGCTATCATCAGCACATGACTAAACTAGGTGGAGAGTACGCGAGAGTTCGCATAATCTGTCTGTCAAACGAGCGAGAACTCAAGTCAACTGTCGTGAAATTTTGAGTTGGTTCAAATTCGACGACGGTCGAACGAGACTCATGTCGACTTTGATCCGACCTTGAAAAATTAAAATAAATTTAGTTGCTCTTTTACCTAATTTGTAAAATAAGATCTCATCAAACGTCTGTCAAAATTCACTCCAGAAACGATAGATTATAACGCTAGGTGTTTACTAGTAATGTCAACACACAAATTCTCATTACTGAGCTCCATATATTTCTTATAGTAATAGTTGGGAGAATTTTTGTTAAAATTTGAAGACAATTTCCCTGTGTTGTCCAGATCATTTTCTTTTAATTCCCATAACTTGTATGATTGATTATACATTGTTAAGAGACTGGTTTTCAATTGAATGTCGAAAGTAAGCGCTGAATTGTTTTGGTTTTGCTTTCCTACGCTCTATGATTGGTTTAAAAAAACTTACGCCACCTACTTAACCAATCAGGTTCAAAATCAAAACCAATCGTGACTTGGTCGCACGCGTTTTCCCGCGCTTGGCGCCGGTCACGTGTATTTGCTTCGACTTCTCATTGGTTCATTGTGTTGTTTACGTTTGCTGTGATTGGCCATTTCACGACACTCAATTGAAAACCGCTCTATAAGGAGAAATTGGTTTCTGATCGCTCTCGGAGCTTCCAATTTATATCAGATTCGACTTGTGAATTCTTCAAGTCCATTAAAATAGTTTTTATTCAAGATTATGAATACATGTTAATACCAAAGTATCGTCAAAGGCTATTATTTTCTTCTTGCGCTTTGCAGCAAGTTTATAGCATAGTTTAGCTGGGGAAAGTTTAAAAGTATACTACAGTAAAAACCCGCATATAAGAAACTGTGGATTAAGAACCTGCAGGCTGAAATTTGGCAGTTAAACCCCCAATATATAAGAAACACTTCAGCCTGACAAATGAAGCAGGTTTTTATTTGGAAAATTAGTACTGAAAACTCAGAAAACACAGGCTTGGACCAAAATGTGCTTTGGAGGTCTATATATATCACGAAAAGTTGGATTTGTCTCATCTTTGATTCGCGTCAAAGGTGAGTCAAAGATGGACGACTATCTTTGCCACAGTGGTCAAAGGTAAACAACACCTTTGACATCGCCTAGTTGAACATTGTGACGCGCGTCAAAGTTAGAATAAAAACTTTGGTCACCGCAGTCAAAAGTACCTTTGACCCAGTCAAAGTCAAATTTGGCAACACCTTTTTTCCACGTTTGACTAAGGTCAAAGGCGTACCATCTTTGACCAAATTCAAAGACGGCCTTTGCCCATCTGTGACGTGCGTCAAAGGTATGGCAAAGACGGCCTTTGTCACCTGTGACCCTAGTCAAAGGTGTGGGTCAAACGATCATTTACTTTTCGAGCATAGCCATAATATACAACAGTATAAATGTGCGCGCGCTAATTACTTATTAAAATTAATACAGAAAGGATTATACAATACACACTTATTAAATTACTTTTATGGCCCGCAGCCAGCAGTATTTACCCTGTCTAAAATAAGAACCTATTTAAAAACCTTAAACAACATGATTTCGCACTAGATGTCCAATATATAAGAACCATTTCAGCCTGCCTTGAAAAAAAATAGGGGTTCTTATATGCGGGTTTTTACTATATATTAATTTTGGTCATGTAGCAGCTGTCGTAAAGTCCAACACTATTGGTAGAACGAACAATAGGACATTGAATAAAAACAATGTCAATAGCCCTAACAACAATAGAGCTGCTACACACAGAGGGCCAATGAAATTAGAAGCTTCCGACAGCTGCTACACTTCAGATTAATTTGGGGCCGCTTTAAATGTTGAGTGCTCAGCATTTCTTTGTGACAATAAATATATTATTAAGGTTAAAGTTGAGCTATAGTAAAAGTAGAAGTAAAACATATGCTATAATACAAATTCTTATTATAACTTTTTTGAAAATTAAAAATACGATACAATTCAAAGTTAGATATCAATAAAATAATAGTTTTAAAAATGTTTCCATTTATAATAGCCATCACTTTTGAAATGATGTAATGTAACAGAGTAAAATAAAGTTGATTGAATTTACTCGGGGATTGTTGATATTCTTGTTTATTTTAAAGGGGCTTTGTCACGCTATTTTCGGCAATTCTGTTAAGCCCCTTCCACAAGAGCAAGTTTTCCTTAACGAGTTTTCCTTGCTCGTGTGGAAAGGGAAATTTGGCAATTTTTTCCTTGACAAGTGTCCTTGTTCAAAAACAAGCGTGCCAGTTTTTGAACAAGGACACTTATCAAGGAAAAATTGCCAAGTTGCGAAACTTGTTCGTGTGGACGTGCAACAAGGAAAACTTGACAAGGAATCCCTGGTGCCCAGCGGCCTTATCTTGTTGCTCGCGACCTGGATCCTATTAAAGACGATAATCCGCTGTACAATATTATTGTTGTTACAAAGAAAAATTGTTTATCGTCCACACGAGCAAATAAAATTTGTCAAGGAAAAACTTGTCAATTAAATTTGTTGTTTATCCACACGAGCAAGGAAAACTTGTTACACACAAACTTGCTCGTGTGTTAAAATAGATTGAAACCACTAAATAATGGTTTCAAACCCAACAGAGAAAACATATAACAAATACTAGGAAGCCGCAATGAAGTGCGAATGGTCAAAATTGAAACTGATTGCGAAAAGGTTAACTTGAAAAACGACGGTCCGACGTTTTTCAAATTAAGTCCATTTGTATGATACGATTAGTAAAATAAAATAATGCTTAGAAATCATCTGTGTTTGTTACGTAAGTGAGATTCCATCTTTGAATTAATATTTTATTCACATGTTTGAGTTTAGAGCTTGTAAAAAATAATACAGGGAAGAATAGTAAAAAATAGCGTGACATTAACTCCCTTCCCTTGTCGCTGAGCCAATCAAAAACTAGAGAATTGAAACACGTGATCCGCGTGAATTCCGTTGAAATTTTTTTGAAACCAACTTTCTCCGGCGCTGTCGTGCTCTTTTGACCGTTCGTCGTAAACTTGGAATAAATAAGCTTACTAGTTCCTCGCAAGAGGGCTTAGCGATGTTTCCAGGGTATTTTGTCTTTTCATAACGCGTTTATGTACATAGAAAAACTACGCGTACGCAAAATTCTGCAAATGTGCACAGTGAGTGTGCATTTTTATCCAGTTCTTCGCTCAACAACATTGTGGTAGGGCTGATTGTGTCCACCATCTTGGAGATCAGTGCCAACATACAACTATGGTGCCAATAGCAAGGAGGTATTTTAAAAAGATGAAATGGTGTTTCGTTACCTTGCATTTTTATGAAGTTCGTTCGGTTACCTTGGTCGCCATTGTTGAGTTGTCGCAGAAAAACCCAATTTACAATGAAAGGTAAACACAATTCAGAACTTTAATATTCCATCCACGATGTGCATGAGTTTCTCGTCGCTTCTTTTATATTTAGAAATATTTTCAGATGTGTAGCAATTGCTGATATACATCGTCCAACTTGAGAAAGGTAGGTAATGTTAGTTGAATATCAGATTCAGTGTCTATTATATTTCAGAAACTGTAAATCAGTCTCACACTTTTGAAAAAAAATGTAAGTTTAATGAAGGACTGATGTTGCTCCAAGAACTCTTCCCCCGATCTAGAACGCCAGTAGATCGCAATAATATCCTTACAAAAGTTAAAGTCGGCGAATTTGCTAATAATTCTCAACTGAAAATATTAATGAATTCGAATTCGTAATTCATTTTACTATAAATAGATCTATTATAGTTGAATTTATTCGAAAGCAGTTTAGTAGCTTTTTAAAAACGTTTTAATGTTTCGATCCTATTTTCTATTTTTAATTTTTTTAAGTCGTGAAAATCGTAGACATTTATGACGGATGAAATCGACAAAATTAACAATTTATAGCATTTATTTGCCTGACTGAGATCAATGATACAATCGAAGCTCCCGTAAGCGGACACCCTCGGGAAGCAGAAAAAGTGTCCGCAACTGGAGCTGGCCGCTTACGGGAATGATTCTCGTAAGCGGCCACTAGCAGAAAAAGGGATAGGTGGCCGCTTACGGGAGCTTTTAGCGCTCACACTAAACAGTATTAATGCGAAAAAAATACAAAACAAAACAAATGACAAAGCAAACAAAATGAAGACCGTGACAAAGCGGTGTGAAGTTCATTGGTTAAAATAGGATTGAGGTAGAAGTCTATAGTTAAAGACCTCTAGCTGATTAAGGCTAGTAATAGTCCTAATATAGCACTACAGTCGAACCTATATATAACGGCCCTGTATTAAGCGGCCACCCTCTATTAAGCGGCCAGTTTTCATAGTCCCGAATTTTCGCCCATACGAACTGTGTATTTGCTACCTGTATTAAACGGTCACCTCTATTAAGCGGTCGCGGCCACCCTTTAGCATGCAGTCCCATGTTTGTCTGTCTTTGTTATTTTTACCTGTATTAAGCACTTGAATGGAAACCGAAAGCCACATATCATTTTACGATTTTATTTCGCTTAAAAAAGGGATCTATGGATCCATCAACACTACAGCACCATCAACACTGCGCTACAGAGTTGTTATTGTTTATTACTGCATGTAGCTATAGTTCACCAATTTCGTAAATGCTTTCTAGATGTCAATGTACTGTATCGCTTGATTGTGTTATTGTTAGCTTAAATTATCAGTTGCTAATGTATAACACTGTACGTCAATAAAATTGACATTTGACCACGTCCACGAAGTATTTTTGGTGAAGCTGTATTAAACGGCCGAGGGTGGCCGTTATATACAGGTTCGACTGTATTTTTTTATCATTAATGGAAGTGTTGTCGCCGAAACGTCGCACAACAACGGTCGTAGCTACAACGGTCGAGAAATCTGAGTTTGTCGAGAACAAGAACGAGTCTCGTGAAAGTGACTTTGGCGGGATTTTCAAAATTATTCAGATTTACAAGCTTTGTGATTGTGCAAACAACTAACGACGTTATTTTCCCAATACCATCATTTCTTTCACCGACACAAACTTGGACAATACTCAGGATGAATTAACCAATCAAATGTGACCATTGGTCGTCCGTTGGGATTTGTGATTAGCAGGCTGAACACCTCAGCCTCGACTTATAAATTATAGGCTCGCTCCGTGTTTAAAGAAAACCAATTTCGCATACTAATTAAGAAAGTGCCAAGGGAATTCGAATTTTGATTGCCTCGTCTATATGAGATGCTATTGATAAAGGAACTAGTTTTAGGGGGTGATTACATGGCGAATTTCAGCCCGGGCTGAAATTTCAGCCCGGTTAGGGGGGCTGAGATTTCAGCCCGGCTTCCGAATCAAATCCTCTTGAAATGAAGTTAGCGATTACATGGCCAAGGTTTCAGCCCGGAATTTTCAGCCCGGCCAAACGAGCTGAAAAAACCCATGTAATCGGAATGAATTTCAGCCCGGGCTGAAAAGTGAACTTGGGCATGCGCAGTGATTGTGTTTTGGCTAAATTGTAGAATGCCCGGAAACGTATTTGCATGTCATTGAATGAGAATGGTCCTTTTGTTTTTATACACACGTGCAGCCGGTATGGTATGTAAATAAGTTGCCGGTTATTGTAAAATCGCTCCTGTGTTTTTAAACAAGATGGCAACAGCAAAGGAAAAAGGTTCTAGTGGAATACCCGGTAACTTATTGGCATGACATTGAATGAGAATGGATCCTTTTGGGTTTTTTTTATGCTTCGTTCTACAAACGTTCACCGATATGTAAATAAGTTGCAGGTTATTCAAATCGCCCCTGATTCTCTGATGACTCTTCCCGCGCAATTTCAAATTTGGTGCCCGGGCTGAAATTTCAGCCCGGGCTGAACTTCGTCATGTAATCGCAGCAAAATTCCAGCCCCCTAATCACCCCCTTAGAGGCCAGGGGGCGTGTCCTTGACTTTTATAGGCTATATATCCCCGGGTATATCCCCATGGGTTTCCATGAAATTATTTCCAATCACTAAGGCCCAGTTCAGACGCCGTTATTCCTTAGTATTGCATTGCGCATCCTTACTGCGCATGATTTCGAACGTAATTAGCGCGCGCACATTAAGAAAATGGCGGCTTTTCCTTTACGGCTAAGCTCGCCAGAGAGATGAATCGTCGTTTTCTGGTAAACGAGTACGGTGACCTATCAATTTTTTCTCTTATTTTGAGTCTAGCAATCACCTTCTTTCTATAAAATAAATATAGATTAATTTCTATTGCAGAAGAATAAATAATCACCGGAAACGTGAACTTAGCTAATAAAAACGTTTCTGGAAGCTGATATTGTAAGGAATTAAGGGGTATATACAAGGTCCTCCTGTTCCTAAACGAATACCGGGACCCCCCTTTTATTTCAAAATTTAAGTTCCCTTAAAGTGCAACTAACCCCAAAAATTTTTATTCGCTTAAATAAATGTACTTGTTATTTGAAACTTAACTGCGAAATTTTTTTTGGATTTGGTTGAAACCTCGATTTTCTGTGCCCCGGCAAAGTGACCAAAAACGCCGCCATTTTGGTTCACGGCCGCGTTTTTGACTGGGAATGAATTTAGCGGCTAGTGACGTCAACTCAGGAGCCTTTGACTCTTCGCGTCCACTCATTTCCTTCAGGAAGATGCGATACACATTCGAAAAGTGTGTAGAAACGTCTTCCAGGTGCGTTATTGGCCGTTGCAGTAACACCCCAGATTTAGAGAAAGGTATACTATACCATTCTAGAGCGATCGTCGAGAAAATACGAAAAAGACGGTGGATGTAGACTCAAGCGAACGAAGTAAAGTGGGACTGTGAGAACTCCGTCTAGAATTTGTCCGCGCACTTCCAGCAGGCTGACTTCCAAAGGCTATTTAACCCGGTCGAAGCCAACCCAACTAGCCATCGACCAAATGTTACCGAGAACCTATCTCTACCATCGCTATAGCCAGAAATGTAAGCCCATGAAATTCAGTAGCGCGAGCGTAGACATTCATCCGTAGTATCGCGCATCTGTAATGGCGTTAACATTTCACCCTCGTGCGAAGCAATTTCAGGAATATTGATGAAAGTCAAAGACGAATTTCTTTCGAAGGATAAAATAGGAAAAATGACAAAAGATTTGAACTCCAAAAGTTTTTCTGAGGCCGGGAAATAAGCAGTGCGATAAACCGTATACTCATCGTAATATCAATGCGGACTACAGGGGGAACAGGTCCACTTCGCTTATCGAGGTTTAAAAAGTGCTATTTATTTGACGGTTTTTACTTCAAAATTAACTTAGTTCACTATGGTGGTTATTTGGAGTAGCAACGACAAACGTTTGAGGATGTCAAAACTGTAGTGATGTGGCTTGTTTCCTTTCAGCTTGTTTTTGGCTTCAATTTCCAGGCCCGAGCAAGCCGCGCGGAGCAAGCCGATTTTCAATCGATCGAAAAAAGCCGCGAGCGAGAGAAAACTGCGACAGTTACTTGGCTTTTGTAAAAATCAAAACCCTCTAAATAGTGAAAAGCTGGCATTTAACAGAATAACCATTGCTTTACAAAATACATACTCGCTAAAGCAAAAATATAAATGATCATACGGCTCGCGTATATCGATGCATGGGAGTACTATAGGTGACAATAATTGCTTACCATTGAGCAGACTGACTTCTTCAGTGCTATCTAAGCGGTCCTTTGCGCTTTCTTTTCGACTCTTCGTTCGCTTTGACCTCCTTTTCGCATTTAGTTGTCCATTCCAGGTGACCGGGCAGTTCATCCAAGAAGATACCTTACTCATTGCTGCTTGAAGTATCGATTGCGAATCTATTTGTTTACATCGGGTTTGACAAGTATTAGTGATAAGACTAACCAAGAATCCACTCTTTCTTTGCCGTCAAGTCTAGCTTGAATTGCTTCCTCTAGCTTCTTGTCTTCTTCTTCTTCCTCCTTTTCATATTTCTTCAGCCATTCCTCGTCCACATACGGTTCGTCGGCATAAGCGAAAGCCATCCCATCTGTGTGCTTCGATCATCACGGGGAGCTTGCGACCCGTGCATCTTCCACTTCGATCTCAACATTTTTGTGTCATAGTCTTCCGAATTGTAACTAGACTCCGAATTTGAGTCACTAGATGACATATCTAGCTTGAGTTAAAATTCTGTGGCTTTCGAAAATAAAACGGCTCGGAAATAACGAAAAGGATATCTACGCTCGAAGGATTCCCAGTCAAATGCTTGTAAACATGATAAATCACACTCCTGCTTTGACGTCACATTGCTCGACCCAGGACTCCCATTTGCGCGGTGGTGAACATGGAAAGCCTGACTTTAAACAACTGTAGAAACGCGGGGATTTTATCAATCACGATAATTTTTTCGCAGACGTGATCGGGGCAATAGATAGATTTTAAAGAGAAAAAAAAAATTTGGGGGGTTAGTTGCACTTTAAGATAAACAACCAATAGGCAAAGTTTGAATGAAAATTTATTGTAAGTTCTATTTCGATGGAATGACCTTAAGTGAAGTACGGCGTCTGAATCAATTCGGAACGGCTGAATGAATTCGGATCGGCTCAGCCGTTCTTCCCGCCTGACTCAGCCGGGAATAATGGCTGTTGACCGGCTTTGATTCAGACGCCGAACTTCACATGAGCCGAAACAAATGCATGAATTATTATAATGTATTTTTCAATATAACAGCAATTTTCACCTATTAATTTAAGTTCGGCTGAATTAAGCTCGGCGTCTGAATCAATTCAGCCGGGCTAAATTAATTTGGGTCGGCCTAAATTCAAATTCGATTCGGCTCATGTGAAGTACGGCGTCTGAACTGGGCCTAAGGTCTTGTGTTCGACAATACAGTAACGTTCATGATGTTGTCGGGCTGTTTTGCCATGCACATAAGGCCGCATGATCACACGAAAATAAGTATACAACGCACTTTTGATTTACGATTTCTATGAAGGTCTTGTTCCAATTTCTTGCTGACAAATACTGGATGTAGGGTTAGTGCCAATCTTGTGACTGAGGTCGCACATTTGCCTGCTCATAGCATCGGCTGATGTTTGATCGTTGAACGGGAGACTGATTCGGCTTATGACGTTTCCATGATCTTCAGTTTTTCTTTCCCCTTTATCCGATAAAAATGATCGTACTAATATATACATTTTTTTTTTCAGAATGATGATTTTAAGACGTTTCTTTATGCGGCTTTTGTGTCGCCATCGCTTGGTCACGTGTCTCAGTCTGCTGGCCGGAATATTATATGTCTTCGTTAGTTTGAATTCCTCTGGGGACCCCTACAGGGAATCTATTATCCTTCGTCCACGATTTGATAAGGTAAATATTATACTTCTAATAACAGTAAGGTTTAGTCAAAATTTTTAGAATGAAAATCAGCGATATTAAAGTCGAACGACGTTTCGATGACTCCATGTCATCATTTTCAAGTTCAGAATACATAAATTATAGAATTGATTATATATAGGAAAAATTGTGTGAAAATTAATGGAATTTAGATGTGTTCAGAAAGTATTCAATTGTTATTTAAAGAGTTTGGCGCGAATGGAATCCGACTGCGTGTTAAGTTTTGGCTTCATGTTCCTGATAAACAGCATCTCGTAGATCAAACAATCCATCTTTGTGCGACATTTCTTTAGCACTGTAAATTGGTCTTGTAAATTAGTTGCATGCAGCTTGTGGTCTTCTTTCAAGTGCTTACCAATTGCAGAATATTATACTACTACTATTTAAAAACAGAACGAAATAAGAAGTTAAATGATAGCTAATCTAGAGTACAATAATGAAGCTTTCCAGCAGGCGGTTTGCACGACGTTATTTTCCCAAACTAGACGGGTATTAGTTGTGCGAGTAGTTAAACTAATAACTTGTACTATGCTATGAGAAATAGCGCAGGCCTTATAACAAGGTCTTCCATATGACATACTTTTTTTAATGCTGGAAAATCCTAATTAAACGGTGTAAAAGTACGACCTTATTTAGTCCTGTACTGAACTCTCCCTGCCCTACCCCAGACGGTGGATTTTACCCGTTGCTTATGTACTGAAGTGTTGTGACCGCGTGTTTGTTTCAACAGGAGATAATAGTCAAGGCAGCAGCTGAACTCACTGGGCCACACACACTCGGTGTATCTCCAAACAACATCAGCAAGGTAATCAATTCTGTGTGGTTGATATTGCTTTTTGTTTCCACGTGGGTAATCTTGAAGGTTAGCGCGTTCGGGGAACAAGGGCCGCTTTTGGCAAATCTTCGTGGAAGCACTCGAAGAGTTTCCGAATCTTTTCATCCAATCAGAAACTAGCGCGAGCACTCACGAGTACTCCGAAAGCCAACCTGCTCCCAGAGGTTTTCTTTCGTCTTTTCTGACTACTGAACTCGATCGAAGCGATCGAAGACGACAGAGCCAGAGAACTTGCCTCTCGTTGTCACCGCTTCGCGGCTCAAATTCGATTGAGAAAGAGAAGAACGAAAACCTCTTGAAACCGACCTGATGTTGCTTGGAAACTTTGGGGACGAACACCACAGGCTCAGTCCCGTCTCGGAGGCGGGATTTCGCCATCAACCATTCTCAGCACATTAGTGGGTATAAGCGAAAGAAAGCGAACGCCAAATAAAACGCGCGTTTTTCCCTTTGCTCTCCCACTTCAGTTTTGCGTTTTCCACACGAATTGAGAGCCTGGAACAGTCTAGAGTTGTCCGTGTTCATTTGGCAAGACACTTTACTCTTACAGTGCCTCTCTCCACCCAGTATAGTATAAATGGGTAGTGCTGGTTAACCGTACGGGCAACCTGACTAAATGCTGGTGGGTAACCTGCAATATCAGTACCAGAGTAAAAGGCGTAGTTTCATGTTCACGCCACTCAACTCGATGAGCTAAAAGGAGCATTAAGAGAGAGGACTGGAACCTGTTTTCAGTTGAGAAAAGAAGAGAGAGGAGAAGAGGGTCCTTTCGATATATTAAAATTCAGCGATAGATAACAGGTCAAGCGTAAGGCAATGCTTCGTCATGTATTCACTTTCTTAGTAGCTTGCAGCGGAAAAACTTCCAATTTGCCAATACTACTGTCCTAGTACTTTAAACAAGTCCTTAATACGTGTTTTGTATAATTTGATTTTATAATAGACTGATGTGGTCCCTGAACAGAAATACGAGGATAAACCGAGATATACGACGCAAGGAGAGCGATTACTACCCAGCAACGATGAAGAGATCTTATATATTCAGGTAATAATTTGTCAAGGAATGGAGAGCAAATTGTCGATATTTTGTTTCATTAAGGCGGGATTCTACCTGAATGCCATTTTTCCGCCACTTAACATGGGTTAAATGGAAATATCTCGTTCACGTTTCAAGCAATCCAAAAACACTCCACTCATCCATGAATCTATGTTATGGGGTGTTTTGTAAATTTTTGGGGTGATTTTTGGGAATGTTTGGGAGGAAATAGTTTTTCTCAAAGGATTTGTAAAATTTAGGGAAATGAGAAATATTGAAGATTTAATGCAGTAGTTTTAAAATTAGAATTTGAAGTTAAAAATTAGTAGATTGACATTGAAAGACAGTTGATAACCACGCAAGAGCACCCGCGTGGGTATCAACTGTTGGTGTTCCAAAAATCATTTTCTTTATTCTATCCCTTCTTTAAACCTCTTAAAATTTCATTGAAATTCAGGTTGAATCCCCCCTTAAAGGTCGGAAAAATCCCAGACCATCGGGGATTTTGTCATTTCCCGACCGTCCCAGACATTCCAGACTTATGAAAACAAGACGAGATGTCTCCCATTGTTTCCTTGAGTCGGGAATGTCTGGGACGGTCGGGAAATAACAAAATCCCCGATGGTCTGGGATTTTCCCGGCATATGAAAACCAGGCTGGGGGTATTTCACACGTGTACTAATTTTATAGCTCTGAAATAGCGTATCGATGTTTGGGTCAGGTCTGAAATTCTTTGTTTTCATCTGACGTCATCAAAATTCTAAAATCTAAACTGTTAATCCTACAAAGCTATTCTTTTTATATCTTCTAGACATGGAAATCATTAATCGCTATGCAAAGTTTGGTTTCGATCCAGTGATTCCTTTTGGAAATAAAGCTATTTGAAATTTGTGATGTCCCGGATGAACGTGTTAATAAACTGTCATAAAAAACGGATATTCTATATAATTTTTAAATTTTCAGACGTGATAATAATTTAGAAGTGAAGTCTAAACAGATTTGAAGTGAAAGCTAATGATATTGACGGAAGAATATACTCTACTTCTTGTGCCATTTTATGGCGGCCATGTTGGTGCCCCAGAGAAGGGCACCAAGATGGCGGCTGCATACTAAACACTGTAATTTTCTGAAAATTAGTTTGGCAATAACTCGGTTATGAAAAACGCTACAAAGCTATAATTTGGACAGAACATTTCTTTCTGCCAGTTCTTTTACCTGTTAATTTTCTGATGTTGTTCATGCAAGCAAACAGTTTTTGTAATGTTGATGAAAACCACCAATAGGGATTGGAAAGTCACATATTTTGGTCTGAAATAGGGTAAGGGTTTCAAGAAGCAGGCCGCACACCCCCACCGAAAATTTCAGGGAGTATTCCCCATCCCCCCCCCCCCCCTCCCGGGTCTCCAGTGTATTCCTCTAGGTTTATTTTTAGACTCCCGTTCCTAATAATTACCAGTTCCCGCGCCGTGATAATCCACCCGCATTGGGGATATTGGTTTGCAACAGGCCATTTCCGAGTTGCTTTTTGCCTCTCTTTCAAAATGAGCCCACGTGCGAAACCATTTAAATGGAAATGAGTTTGATTTGCATGAAAATGAACATGCGAGTAAAACTCATTTTCATATGAAAGGTTTCGCACTTGGACTCGTTTTGAAACAGAGGCAAAAGGCAACTCGGCCGAAATGGCCGGTACTGCTTTCGACGCATCCCGCACAGCAGTGAAGAAAAAACTACACTTTTTTACCCTCTTAATAAGTTCTTTGTTGAAGATATGATCTTGTTTTTCCATGCAGGAGAAACAAATGGACCTTCCCGGCGGGGACATGACGTGTGCAGTAAACGAAACTTGTCGTGGTTTACGAGTTGGCAGTCCAGAGCAGGCGAAAGATATCTGTAACCAGTATGGTTCTCGCTGCAAAGGATTTGTTTATTCCGTACAATCAGGTGACTTCTTCCCTAAAGGCGAACTGACGAGTAAAATGGTGTTTGGAGATGGTTACGAACTATTCATAAAGAAAGCTTTTGCTCAAAGCAATGGAGCTATGCAAGGCGCGACATGCGCAGTACCACTAGACAAGTTCCAGTCCTTCATAGACGGATGCCGCTTGCCTGAACTGGACCCGAATGACGAAAGTATAACAAAGCTTATAACGGAACCAAAACCACTTCAGTGTCCAGGCTCCCAGCTAACGCATTACCGGGGAGGAGTCTTGGAGCTAATTGAGGAAACACATAAAGGTGTGATACAGTTTTCTTACACTGCGACATTTCTCTCTATAAGATATCCAAAGAAATTTGGTGGTCTATCAAAGTAGCGTTTTCAATCGACTGTCGGCTAAAGCAATCCGAGAATTGCTTTGGTTTTGCTTTACTACGCTCTGTGATTGGCTTAAAAAATTCGCGCCACCTACTCAACCAATCAGATGCAAAACCAAAACTAATCGCGGCTTGGTCGCACGCGTTTTCCCGCGCTTGGCGCTGGTTACGTGTATGTGCTTCGAGTTCTCATTGGTTCGTTTGTTGTTTACGTTTGTTGTGATTGCAATTAGCCATTGTAATTGCTTTGGTTTTGGTTTACGACACTCAATTGAAAACCGTTCTATAAATCGCTATCCAGTGTATGAGTGCTTACAAAACAAACAACGAGAGAGAATGAGATCTTCGCAGTTATATATCAACTTAAGAAGTTGAAAAGAAGGTCTGAAAAAAAATTCAGGCTCCAACGGGATTCGAACCCATGACCTTTGCGATTCCTGTGCAAATTACGCTATCCACTGGATAGTGGCTTACGTGGTTATTGATAGCGTCATTCATCTTTTGCACAACCGGGGCCGGTTCTAAAAAATTACTCATTCCTTTGTTTGTTTGTTTGTTTATTTGTTTGTTTATTTTTATATTTATTTCTTGTAGTTGGGAAAATAACAGCTATGACATATCAGCCCATTTTACGCCCCGAACACAAAGACTGGGGATTTGTGCTAGGAAATGAAATCACCCTGCAAGCACAAGAACGAAAATTCAACCTCGACTCAGAATTCATACGCGTGCAACTTTCCACCGCACAAGGCGCAAAACACGTGGAATACCACGCCCAAATCATTCCCAGGACCCAGGAGCAAGCGCACAGCAAAGCAGGTCTCCCATTGAGTGTTGTTATCATTGGATTCGATTCCTTGTCAGCGGCTCACTTCCAAAGAGCTCTACCAGAAGCGTACAAGTTTATGACAGAGGAGTTAAATTCCGTGTTTCTCAAAGGTTACTCTATTGTTGGCGATGGTACTACGCCTGCGCTAACAGCGCTGATGACAGGTCGGTTAACAACCCGGGCACATGTTTCTAATACATGACACTTTGATACGTACGTTGTCTCCGGCGCAAAATGAAAACCATAGCTTATAAACTAACTCACAGACTACCGTAAGCACAGGTCCTCATTCGACTTTAAAAGTGTTTCGAATCTCAATATATGTATGTAGTCGAACCTCCACTAACCTCCATCTCTCTACAATGGTCAGAATTTTTTATCCTGACCGTGCGCCGATCCATACACTTTACTCTTATTGAACAACGGCCACCTCTCTACAATGGCCACCTTTGCCCAATTCTCCACTAATGGCCACGTCTCTACTACGGCCAGTTAATTCTGCATGCACCAGGATGGCCGTTGTAGTGAGGCTCAATTTTAAGTGAAAACAAAGCAAGCGTAATCCAAGAACTATTTTTTATGTGCTACTACTGAGTTACAAGAAATACTTCATTGTTTTAACTTTCGGCCCCATTGCCCCAAATAAGTAGGTAAAGTCGTTCGGGGCCAAACTGGCCCACACCGGCCGGATCTTATCCCGGTTTCTGTAGCATGAAGCCGACTAGGAGTATTGCAACTCCCCATGGATGGGATGCTAGTCCAACACCAGGTTTAACCCCCTCAGCAGTTTGTTAGGTTGCCTTAGCAGTTCATACTCCTGGGTGGAGAGAGACAGTCGAGGTTGAGTTAACAAGTTTAGTGTTGACTCTCAAGTTAACAAGTTAAGTGTTGATTCTCATAGTGCCTCTCTCCACTCAGGAGTATGTTGACTAAACTTTGCATCACTGTGTAACACCTCGCCAATTCTGTTCTCTCTGTAGGTAAATTTGAATCGGAGCTTCCCGAAGCCCGTCGGGAATTCCCGGGCTCAGCACCAGTCGACCGCTGGCCGCATATTTTCAAGGACTTCAAAGAACACGGTTATTCCACCTTGTTCAGCGAAGACTGTCCCATGTATGGAGCATTCAACTACCGACTGCACGGGTTCAAAGAACCTCCTACGGACCATTTTACGCGCTATTTCTGGGAAGCAGCTCGTTTGACATCACGTCATTGTGTTCACAGCAAACCACAACATCAAATTCACTTTGATTACATCAAGTCATACTTTGAAGCTTACAAACAACAGCCCAAGTTTGGCTTGTTTTTTCAAACAGATATCTCGCATAACAATTTAGAATCAATTTATCACTGCGCTAGTGATTTCCATACATTGTTGAAAGGTTTATCTGAAGGGAACCTTTTCAACGACACTTTGTTGATTGTGATGTCAGATCATGGATTTCGTTACGGCAACACCAGGGCTACAATGCAAGGCAAACTCGAAGAGCGACTTCCCTTAATGTCCTTAACATTTCCAAAATGGTTTCTTGAGCAACATTCCGATTTAATTCACAATTTAAAAGAAAATAGTAACATTGTGACGTCACCTTTTGATTTGTATGCCACCTTCAAGCACATCCTTAGCTATCCCCAGTCTCCTGTTAACTTTACAAGAGGAGAGAGTCTGTTGAGCAATATTAATCGATCACGTGACTGCGAAGAAGCTGGTGTGGCTGAACATTACTGCCCATGCGTACAGTGGAAAGAAATCGACACACGAGCAGATCACGTGCGGCGTGCAGCACAGGCGGTTGTTGATCACGTGAACAACTTAACTGCGTCAGACCTTCTGGGTTTAAGCCTTTGCTCGCGTTTACAACTACACGAAATTTTATCGGCCTATCAAAAACTTCCAAATATGAAATTCGCACAATTCCTTGGTTCCTTTGACATACACGGTAGGAAACCTATGTTTTCCAGAGATACTGCGACAGTTTATGAATGCTTATATCAAGTACAGCTCCAAACTGTCCCGGGACACGGGTTGTACGAAGCTTCAGTGAATTTTCAAGATGGTAAATTCCGAGTTATTGGTGACATAAGCAGGATAAACCTGTACGGCGAGCAGCCCAGGTGCATTGTGGATAAAAGTCCTGTTTTACGAAAGTTTTGCCTTTGTAAGGACTACCGAGGACAATAAATAAACTGGCGATGAGCGTTACCGCGATAACTCGGGGTGCATATGCGCATATTGGATTACTTATCCCTACTGTCACTACCACCGACGTAAATTTTTACGATAAGCACCCTATTCCAAGAAGTACCTCCATTCTAATATGCGGGGTTTGCAATACGTACCCCACTTCCAATGTAGCGCTCTGAGTGCAGAGTTTAGTTAAGTTGAAAGAACGATATGTTTCCATTTGGGCAAGTACAGCGATGTTAATGTTAAAAATATTAGCGCCCTGTCCTTCCCTTGAGCTCCCTAAATTAAATTTGAGGCCCGGGCGCTACATCGTGGGGGGGAGGGGGAGGGGGGGGGGGGGGGGGCAGGCTTTAACTCGAAATGTTTTTTGCAACTCATAGCAGCCCTTTAGGTTGTGGCATTCACCAGTTCAAGTATTTACTGGCGCAATCTTTAGCCTTTTGTTCTTTTGATTCTTATTATAATGTAGGTCACGTTCGTTAAGTTTACATCGTATCCTGTCCAGCCACAACTGTGATTGGTATCGAAAACACTTCGTTTAAAGGTTTTTTATGATTCTAGTTTTGGTTTTCCAACTGAAATAAGTTCAGGTCAAGTTGGTGATTTGGAAACCAACGCGCAATTTTAACGTATCGAAGGCTCCGCCTGGATTAACTTTTATCAATGGAATTTTAATGAGTGCTCAATCACTTAAAACTTCGCGCGCTCTGATTGGTTAAAAACCATGTTTTATCAGAGTATATAACATAGAAAAGCGTGTTTTATCGTTTCGCGCGCGTAAATCTATATTTTAAAGCACATAAAGAAGCCAAAACCATGTATTATACTGTCATAAAACACGACGGGAATTTGAGAACACGAGAGAAATTTAGAAAACACGAGCCGCAAGAGAAGCCTCGGATATAACGAGTGATGTGTTCAACGCCAGAATATCACAATAAACCTACAGTCGTAATTCCACCGAGCGTACTTGCACAATGGGCCTTTATCACAGCCCGCCATGTTGGTAAAAACAATAGCTTTTTATTCCCCAAGGTCCCCCAAGCCTCGCATTCAGACGTTTCACAACGAGTTTACGCGGGGTTCAGATGCGGAAACAAAGGTTTTAAGACGAAATCCATTAGAAAATCGAGTAATATTTCTGGCCAGTGGACAAAAATCCTGTACTACGACGCCATAAGCTTTCACGCTTAAACTAGACATTCATGAGCCGTACCTTAACGACCTTAACGGTGTTCACCAAATAATATAACTCCATAATCCTTAAATTGCTTTCCGCCTTGAATTTCCTCCCGTGAATTGGTTGAGTCATGAGAGGTGTTAGGCTCGATTACCAGCCGCTGTTCGGGAATTTTTATATTTTTTTTTGTTAAACATGGCTGCCACCTCTCATGACTCAACCAATTCACGGGAGGAAACTCAAGGCGGAAAGCAATTTAAGGATTGTGGAGTTATATTATTTGGTGAATACCGTTAAGGTATGGCTCATGAATATCTGGTTTAAGCGTGAAAGCTTATGGCGTCGTAGCACAGGATTTTTGTCCACTGGCCAGAAATATTACTCGATTTTCTAATGGATTTCGTCTTAAATCCTCTGGGATTTAAGATGGCCGCCGCGTGATTAAGGTCCATATAGAGGTAATTTGTTTTTATTACAGATCATCGTCGGCTTCCCAGTTAAACGTAGCACGTGTTTTTAGTTTGCTCCTCAGAATATCCAGACCGAAATCTTCCATCGAATGGAGAGTGGAGTTCAGGTTTACTGACGTAAGATATATAAGCTCGCTAAAAGTTTGTGGTCTGTATGGCACTCGATCCTAAAGTCATGGCAAAAGCGTCGTTTCCAACAAATCTGACAAATATTCGTAGATGACAAGTAGCAGAAATGAAGGAATGCTCCGAAGGTGTTCTCGTCAACATGTTACTTACTAGCAACACCTTACAAGTCAAAACCTCGAAGAATGTTTCTGACCTAGCTATTGTAATAATAATATTTAAATAATAAATAATATTGTGTTAGGGCCTCCACAGACTAGAGAGATAGTTGTCGACAACTATTATTATTCGATAACTAAAATGAGTCGACAACTATTAGTGCTCGATAGAGCTTTTCCACACACTAGAGGCCAAAATGATCGATAACTTGTATTTTTATGCAAAAGCTTGGTAACTAGCTTGGTAATGCACGTTTAGGCATGGTAACTTGCAATCAGGCCAATTTTTCGCGCTCTTTATTAAAATAATATATTCTCGCGCGAAACACGAAAATACGAAGAGTAAATGAAAGCGCGTAAACATTCGCCTGATCGCAGGTTAGCAAGATGGCAGACGCGGAAGGACTATCGAAAGGCAAAAGAAAAAAAAACGCTTTTCGGAGAAGGAAAAAGCGCCATGTTTGTTTATACGGAAAAGAAAACGCTGCCAAGGAACAATGATAATAGGGAACTTTTAAGCAAACCACGACTGCAAATGTACCAACACAGGCCATTAATTTATTAAAGCATAACACGGGCGCACAGCTATTTTAACGATTTCGCATAAGCCGATTTTTATATGCTAATGAGTACCATTAAATGCTGATGTAGAGGAACAATAGAAAATTACGTGCACTGAAATAAACTATTGTTTAAAATTCTAATATGTGGTCATACCTGCGTGTAATATACGTTTGGTGTTTGGAAAATACGTATATTGCACGATGGTATGTTCACAAATTAGACTTTTAAACAATACTTTTTTTAGTGCACGTAATTTTCTATTGTTCATCTACATTAGCATTTAATGGTACTCATTACCATATAAAACTCGGCTTATGCGAAATCGTTCTAATAATTAATGTACTACTCATGAAACCTTTTGTTTAGCGGGAACGTCGCTAAACAAAAGGTTTTAATGACCAGTACAATAGCTCATGCACGTGCCTGCCGCGTTTGTTATCGACAACTAAATTAGTTTTCCTTTTTTGTTGTCGATAACTAATATTTTTAAATTTAGTTATCGATAACTAGCTTTACACACTGGCTTTTTTGTTATCGACAACTTTTTATGATCGACAACTAAATAGTTGTCGACAACTATATATCGCTCTAGTCTGTGGAGGCCCTGAGTCTACGGGAGAAGGAAAAGAGATAGCGGGAAGCCGGCGAGATACCGTAATACTTCACCACAGGAAAAAAAAACAAAGATGCGGGAGGCACTAAGAAAGGGGCGGAAAACGGGAGTAAAATGTATGGAAGGGGGAAATTAAGATCCCTGTTCCCCCTGTTCCCCCTGTTCTCCTGTTCCCCTGTTCCCTGTTCCCCTGTTCCCCTGTTCCCTGTTCCCCCGCTACATCGAATCGTTACGGTAAACCGTGAATAATTTGACCGATTTTAAGAACAAATCGATTTTCTAAAATACACTATTTAATGTTTGAGAATACATATTCCTTTTTAAAAGCTAGAGTATAACTAAAGCGAAACAATGGTATACAGTCTAATTATTGTTAATTTGCTATACGTTTACTAATTTGAACTAAAAATAAGCATGTATTCTTTCTTTATGGTTATACTCCTTCGCGAAGGTTTTAAGTTAGAAACAAAAACATTTTCCATAATTTTGATAAACAAGCTTTCTTGTTGTTCCAGTGACTTAGTGACTGCTGGAATTGACTGATGCATACACTTCATATTAATTTTGGTTTTCAGGTAATTTTGAGAATATTTTAGTCCTTATTAAAATTCGTGACAGAAAAATTCGTCAACCATCGAGCCATAATCTATGGGAAGCGGATGGTCAGCGGTTTTCGCTCCCAGAGCAGCCGCACCAACAGCGGAACTCTCGCGCAACTTGACAAGCGAGAAGCGTTTCACCTGGACAGCGGTGTTGCTAGGAGAACATCGTATGCCTTTTACAAACCCTGCGAAGGAAAGAAAGAAAGAGAATTACAGTAATGTGAACTGGAAGGGTCTTTTCTAACAAAACAGTTGTGTCACGATGGTGTTAGCCTACGAGCAGGATCTCTTTTGGGATTCGTGCGAAGAGCGCGGAGCGCGATCGTGATGTTCGAGCGCGGAGCGCGAGGGAGTGGGGCGAATCCCAAAAGAGAGATTAAAATGCTGTGTCAAGTGTTTATTATAAGTCGAGTAGGTAAATAAGGCCCCAGTCTTGCTGGGCGTAGTGGCCTAATGGTTAGCGCGTTGGACTCTGGATCGAGCGGTCCGGGTTCGCCAATCTTATTAAAGTGGCTATGCCACGCTATTTTTTGCTATTCTTCCCTGTATTATTTTTTACGAGCTCTAAACTCAAACATGTGAATGAAATATTAATTCAAAGATGGAATCTCACTTACATAACAAACACAGATGATTTTTAAGCATAATTTACCATTTGTTTCACACAAATGGACTTAAACTTGAAAAACGTCGGGCCGTTGTTTTTCAAGTTAACCTTTTCGCAATCCGTTTCAATCTTGTCCAAATTTGACCATCCGCACTTCATTGCGGCTTCCTAGTATTTGTTTTATGTTTTTCTATGGTTTGAAACTATTATTTAGTGGATTTAATCTATTTTAAAACTAGTTTGAGTGTAACAGAATTGCCGAAAATTGCCGGCGTGACGTAGCCCCTTTAAACAACACAAAGCACTACTTTCTCACCATCTTTCAGAAGATTCCAACTAAGCCACACGGCACCAACACAAATAATCTTTAGTCCTCGTTTACCGTTCAACAAAGCGTCTTGGCATTCCTGCAAGAATGAATTATTCACTCACTCAATACGTCTGAACAGGGCCTCCCTATTCGTACCTTCTACTTCCAAAAGAAATACATTTGAAGAACGAAAATAGAGCCAATCCATTGGAGCGGAAGAGCCAAGTGACTCAACAGTGCCAACGCTTAACTCGGTTTCTGTAGCATGAAGCGACTAGGAGTATAGCTACCCCTCTGGACGAGATGCTAGTCCATCGCAGATACCCCCCCCCCCCCCCCCCCACCCCACCCCAGTGTAGTGAGACACTGTGTGACCATTACGTGATGTAACGTTTAGTTCCGTAACCGGTAAAAACCGGTCGTCAGAGAACACATGTTGAGGCGGCCATGTTGTTTTAGTCGCCGTTCGCGTAGAATAAAGAGTGTTGTGTTTAATTCCTCTCTCGAGTCTTGAGCAACGATCCTGACCGTCTACACCAGGTTGCCTTAACAATTAGCCAGTAGCCATTAATAAAGGTACGAGTAAAAGGTACAAACGTTTAAACCGCACAGCGGACCATACGACGCGACATATTGGTGTTCAGAATATCTAGTCACAACCTACTTTATCCATGTGTTGAATAACAGCCCGGACGTGAGTCCCTAGAACTTCACGGCCTGGAAAAACAGATGCTGACATAATGGATCTTGGGCCTCTGTTGCACCTATGACACATAACAAAAGTAAAGAGCTTCTCGAAAAGTGCTAAATAAACGTCGCGTTGAATGTAATTCAAGCCGCAGAAATCTAGCTGGTATTACTTGATTCGACTACGTTTTCGTCCTGAAGTTGTTAAGCAACATGACATATCCTCATTGCGCTTAGTCCAGTTCTGGCCACTCTCTGTCACGCAACGCTACGCTCTCGTCAAGGGTCCGTCGACACAGCGGCAAAATGACTGCGCGTGCGCCAACCTGCTCGCTCATTTCCATACAAACATAATGGCGGCAATTCAAAATTCCGGAATTTGTTTTCATTTCGCGTGGATAAGGCCGTCATGGAACAGATAAGGTTTTTACCTTGAAAACAATTCCGAGAGAGACTCTTCTTTCACATATCTTTTTTAGCAAACCAATTATCTTTTCCACAATAGTGAATTTATCGAGCGATCGTAAGTGAAACACGAAAACATAGCTCAAAGAGTTCATGTTTCACTTACGATCGCTCGACTTCGAGCGATAAATTCACTATTGTGGAAAAAGATAATTAGTTTGCTAAAAAAAATATGTGAAAGAAGAGTCTCTCTGGAATTGTTTTCAAGGTAAAAACCTTATCTGTTCCGTGACGGCCTTATCCACGCGAAATGAAAACAAATTCCGGGAATTTTGAATTGCCGCCATTATGTTTGTATGGAAATGAGCGAGCAGGTTGGCGCACGCGCAGTCATTTTGCCGCTGTTGTCCCTGGACCCTTGACGAGAGCGTAGCGTTGCGTGACAGAGAGGGGCCAGAACTAAACTACACTGCGCTATGCTAGCGTGAAAATTTTCGGAATACACGTGAGTGCTCGCGCTGTTTCTTGATTGGATAATAAGATTCAGAAACGCTACGACTGCTTCAACAAAGGTTTGCCAAAAACGACACTTGTTCTCTTGACTGAACAATGGTTCTGTTCGGATTTCAACCAGAAATTATCGTCTTTTTCCTCATTTTTGTTTTGGAAGGAACGTAGAGCAGCGCTCTGAAGTCCACCTAGCCAGAGTTTGGCTACGCTACTATGGAGTTCTCCCCAGAGCTCTTCTCTCCGTCGAGCATGCGCAAAGAGAAGAGATCTGGGTTCGAGAATGTAAGCATCAAAGTGAATGCTTGCAATATCCTCACCAATTGCTATAGCTTTACACAGTCCTGCGTAATAAGCCTTGTCAAATTTCGCGTACAGATGATCCAACATCCCAAACAAGTTGTCTATCTGGTGTAAAAAAAATAAAAATAACCATCAGGAGATTCATTTTACTGCGCCTTTCAATAAATAAACACGTGTGAACTCTGAAGTTCAAAACCCATCTAACGATTCAACCTCGTTCCCAGGGTCTCTCTTCTTCCCGCCAAAAGCATCAGAAAAAGAGACCTCTTTTCTGATGCTTTTGGCGGGAAGAAGAGAGACCCTGGGAACGAGGTTGCTAACGATTGCGTTTTTCGCTGCCGTCATTCATAGTTACGACAGCAACCAACGGACGCTGAAGAAAAAATGGATCGAAATGGGGTCAACGAACAGGCCAAACGAGAGAGAGACTGAGCAGGTTCAAGTTCGATGAGAGTCGCTGAGAGTGCATGAGAGTTTCAGGCCAAAGAGAGCGAGAGTTTGAACTCTCATCCCCGGGGGGGTACTCCCTATAATGGACTATACGGGGAGGCTCCGCCCGGAAGGGGTAGCTTTTCAGGCTGGAGGATATAAAAGGGTAGCGATTTCTCGAGTTGAAGTATAGAAAAGGTAGGAAAACTGTCATTTAGGCGTTTAAAAGGGCCTTTCAAAATATCTCGAACAGACGCACCTAACGGCTGATTCATCCAATATTTTAAGGGGCTAATCAAGCGAAAAAGTTAGTAAAAGTCGTAAAAGGGATGAAAATTTACCTTTTCTGTCAAAAATGGTATATAAAAGGGTAAGGGTTTGGACCTCGGGGCGGAGCCTCCCCGAATAAAACTTTGTTGAGTCCCCCCCCCCCCCCCCCCCGGGCTCTCATCCTCCTCGATCGTATGTAGCTTAATAATTCTTCTAATATTTATTCTAAATAATCTTCTAAATAATCTTCTAATATTTCTTCTTAATATTTCTTCTAAATACCTTGAAGTGTTCAAACACTTTTCCCTTCACATACTTAATGCTGTGCTGTGATGGAACCAATCCATCTTCGCTATCAAACACTGTCTTGATTGCTTTATACGATATCCACCATGCTAAAATGAATAGTGAACTTTGATCAACAACTGAACTCAGTTAGATTCACTAGAGCTGTATGAGCCCATGTGGGATGATGCGTTTAATGACAGTCATGATTCATCAACCCTAGTTATATGGCCTAAGTATTAGCTCCCAACGAGTCTCCTGTAGCTCAGTGGTAGAGCGTCCAACCGGTGTGCGGAAGGTCATAGGTTCGACTCCTGTTGGGAGAACTCGGAATTTGTTTTTTCCGAGTAGCTTGTGTCACTGACTGATAAAACATCTTTCTCGTGATTCATCGAGTTATAAAAAAGGAAATCATAACCGTGACGGCGGTTTCGATGGTTTTCAAAAGGACATACATGTATCTCGTTCAATATTTAACATATCAGTTCCTCTCATATTTGCTACAGTTACTAAATGGCCTTAATTAGCAAAGATTTTTACAATCTCATTTCTCTGTTTACTCCTTAGTTTTCGTTTCGATTGAAAAGATATATTGAACACTTGAGACAGTGTTTCATCCGATTTCCAAAAACCTCGAATTTCGTCAAGAATACTCCGCTACGCGTCGTATTTTCAACTCTCTTCTCGGTGTTTGGAAATGTGATGAAACACTGTCTCTCGTGTTTGATATATTACTGTCAAAACTGGTGAAGCGTTGCTCCCAATAACAAAGTCATGATTTATTAATGGCAGGCTACAGAAGAACAAAACACTAATTGAACATACCAGATCCCTCATCGCCCATCATATGACCCCACCCTCCACAGTTGACTGTTTTACCGCTCGGCATTAACAACTGACAGTTGGATCCAGTCCCTGATATTAACACTACACCACCTAACAAATAAGGTTCATTATTATCAGTTAGCTGAGTTCCACATTTATCTAAACAATAGATCATTTTCACGTGACGTCATCAAAATGCTAAATTCAAAACTATTGATCCTACAAAGCTGTTCTTTCAGTATATTCTATACATCAGTGTCGTTAGTTGCTGGGAAATTTTTGTGCCAGCAGATTGCTTTGTTTTGGAGATAAAACGTTTTGAAATTTGAGACGGCCTGGCTCAACGTGACCTGAAATGTTACAGAAACCAATATTGTCGCACTTTTTAAATACTTTTCAGATATGCTTATGAGTTCAAAATGATAACTGAAGCATTCAGAAGTGAAAACTCATGACTTTGGTAGCAAAATCTTTTTTCTTGTCGCAGACATTTTTGGCCGCCATCTTGGTGTACCAAAGTGGTACACCAATATGGCGGACCCATACTACATATATACGTTTCCGAATATTGTTTTCTCAATAACTTCGTTGCAATGAACACTACCAAATCAAAACTTGAGGAATATATTTCTTTCCACCTACTCTACAATCTCTGAGTTTGTTGATGTTTTTGATGCACGCAAAACGATCTTGTTATTTTGGTGAAAACAATCTATATGGTAGACTACTAAACACTCTATAATTATATTAAGCAGCCAGGGATAGAAAGAGATACTTGTCATCAATCCAATCAACATTCGATATTCAAATGTAAGCTACGGTTGAATGATGGCATTATTCAGTTGAAGTTACGAATCTTCAATTAAAAAATCAACGCAAAATTGGATTAATGAATTAAAGCATTGGTCATTATTTAGGAGGAACGCGCTGAGTATTTTGACTGTAAGCGGCCCACCCCTATTAAGCGGTCACTTGCAATTTCGCCGAGGGCATGAGAGAGGTGATAGTAAATCTGGAAAACAATTTGAGTGATAATAGCGTTTTGTCAGAAATTAGCATGAGGTGTGGTAGAAACGTCATTTTATTTTAATACAAACATGCTTGGAGGCTTGTTACATCATATGACGTAGAGAGCCCGTACAGGCTTGTCATCAATCTTTATTCAATTTCGGACTCTTATCTGTCATCAGCTTTTTCAAAACAAGACCAAACTACGTGTATTAAATTCTTGGTGGGCGCTTAATAGGGGTAAAAACAATAGGAAAACCCTCATTGGGATGGCCAAAAGGTGGCTGTGGCCGCTTAATAGAGGTGGCCGCTTAATAAGAGTTTTATTTACAGTATTATACGTCTAACAATAGTTTTCATTGGGACTTTGATAACTGGCTGCCATGCTTAATCGGAGGTGGCCACTTAATAGGTCAGGCTGCTTAATAGGTGTTTTATTTACAGTATTATACTGCCTCATAAGGGTTTGACTGTTGGTACCTTTATCAGAAGCAGTTGCAATAGCACCAACAGTGTCACAACACATGTGATACTTGTCACTGCAGTTGGGGTATTTTGACGTCATCATAGATACTGCTGTTTTCTGAATTTCCTCCTTCTCCAATCCACTGAGTGACAGTCCCTGAGAAAGGACATATTACTGCTGTGAATTATTATTGTCCAGTATTTAATTTACCGCATGGGGGGGGGGGGGGGAGGGAAGTCTGAAACTCCCACTTCCCATTCCTTTCCTTTTTTCAGTTCCCGCCCCTTCCTTAGTGGCCTAAAATATATACTATGAAATATTGCGAAATAATTTTTTAGACTTCCTGTCCCCTACCCTCCCCCCCCCCCCCCTCTACTGTATGGTTGGTAAAAGTCAATGGGTCATCAGTGTCGGCACTTAATTCCAGTTTCGGTAACATGAAGCCGACTAGGAGTATTGCTTATACTCCCCCCTGGATAGGATGCTAATCCATCACAGGTTACCACCCAGCATGTTGTCAGGTTGCACTATAGCTTACAATTTATACTTCTGGGTGAAGAGAGGCACTGTGAGAGTTTAAGTGTCTTGCCCAAGAACACAACACAATGACCCCGGCCAGACCCTGGAACTCTGTCTCAATCCAACCATAGTTTACAATGTAGGCCACGGCATCCCCAGTATGATAGAGAACACTGTAACACCAGTGTCCAGAACAGCTTGAAAAAAGCAGTCTTACTAGTCTCAAGTCGTGCCAGCTCACTCACTCACTCACTCACTCACTGAAAGGTGGAAGTGGACATATTGGGAGCAATCCCCCACCACCACCATCCCCCAGAATGCATTTTATTAAAAAAAACATCATTGTGAGGGACATTTCACTCCGGGTTGCTGCCCCTCCCTTAGTGGCTCCTCTGCCTTTTTCTTTTCTTTTTCCAAATATTAATCAATGTTGCAAAAAAGTTTCCTATTTGTCGCGGTTCCCATCACCTTGGGAATCTCGCTTCCCGCCCTCTCTTCTCCTGCCTTTCATATACCTCACCTAGCTTCTTCATGCCAACTGGCACATAAGGCCTCTTCATATACTTCACACACCCTTTATTCCTGGGTTTCCAACCCCCCTGTCTTCCCTTTTTTGGTGCATTTTTGAAAGTAAAATATCTCTTGCCTGTTAATATTACATCAGGTTATAATATTATTCTACACAGTATTTCAACCTTGTGTTTGCTTACCAGAGAAGCTAATGGCTTGTTTATATCAATTCCTGCAGATTTTTTAGCTTCTTCCACCATCTCATTCACTCTTCGCAGGCAT
This sequence comes from Desmophyllum pertusum, assembly GCA_029204205.1. Classification (NCBI taxonomy): domain Eukaryota; kingdom Metazoa; phylum Cnidaria; class Anthozoa; order Scleractinia; family Caryophylliidae; genus Desmophyllum; species Desmophyllum pertusum. The sequence goes on from MU825880.1 coordinate 2,484,247, forward strand.
TCGTCTAGGCCAATCAACTGTTGGACAATAATTATTGATAATCAGTTTCTCTAGTGTGATCATCCGGGTGAGGGTAGTCCTGGGGGGGGGGACTTCCATATAAAAGTGATGGGGGTGATCGTCGTACCTTTTAGGGGTTAAAATTTGTGGTTTGGTACCACTTAGGGTGTTAAAATCTAAAATGTCTACTTTTAGGGTATTTTGCGGGGAAAAATATGACAGGTTTTGTCATAGAATTAGTACCTCTTAGGGGTGAAAAATGAATTTGAGCCACACCCACAAAATGAGATTTTGGTACCTTTTAGGGTTCTTTTCAAAATTTCCTACGATCACCCCGTCACTTTTATATGGGAGTCCCTCCCCCAGGAGGGTAGTCTCTGATGATGACTTTTGCTCAGTCAACAACAGTCCTTTTCAGGACTACCCTGACGTCATCAACCGGATGATCGCAGTACTAAAACTCAAACCATTTACTAAGAATTGATAAATACATGTAGGTTAGGAGTGCAGGTCTGAAATTTGTGAATTATTTTTCTGTCAAAAAAGATTATCATAGTAACTGTTCTAACTTTTATGTTTTGTGGATGAACCTCTCTGTGTGATGTGCATTTAATTCAAATGGTTCTTTCATGCTTTACTGTTTATTAGTTTATTATGTTGTACAAGGTGGTTGTAACTTACATATTAAATACACTTCACGTTATTAAAACTTCCTTTAGTGCAAAAATAGAGCAGACTTACATGTATACATATGGGCTTTTTAAAGCATTTTTACCTTTTTCGTGCCTTTTTCAAAATTATTGGGAAAATAGTAAAAAAAGTTTCAATAATTTGAGATGTCACTGGAAAAAGGCGGGTCTATAACCAGGCAGGATCCAGATAAAGATTCTCAGTTGGGCAGGATGGCGGGATGGAGCCAAAAACAGCGGCAGGATGTGGGGTTGAAAAAGCCTATTTTAGACCCTCGTCATACCCAGTGATTTGTGCCTTGTCCTGAACTGCGGCCTACAACTTTTCCATCATTGGATAATATTATGGCTGTTGAACCTGTACCACCACTACAATTAAAAGAGATTTAATTAATTGTTTATTAATTATATGTGATAAAAACAAGCAAGTACAAATTCACAGTAATATTCTTATGAGTGCAAGATTTGATTTATAACCATTAAATAATTTGATAAAAAGTGGAAATGAAAAAAAAATATGTAATTATAAAATCCCAATGTGTGGCTACAGAAAAATATCCATACCTCCCCCACAGACTGTTTTTTGGTTTGAACTCCCCACCCCCCTGGAATTTCCAGTTTAGCTTTTGGCTTTTGAGAGACCCCCTCTCCCTCAGAATTTCCAATGACCTTCCAAGGGGTGGGTATGAATGCAATTCTGGATCCGCACAATATCTAGATAGTAAGACTCCTCCTCGGATCTATGCTGTTTGAGCTCGTCATGCAATCTTTCCAACTCTCCTAATCCAGTAGTCTTCCCTGATACAGATCAAATGGTGTGTTGCAAAATCTCCCGGATACAGAGGATGATCAAACTGGGAATATTAATGGCTCTCGGGCACTTAATATGTAGAGACCTAACTACATTTGATCCATACTACCAACGGCTAAATGGGACCACATTATGTATAACTCCCAAATAGCGTTTATTATAATACAGTGGAACCCGTTAATAGTCGGACACCAGAGGGACATGAAAAAGTGTCAGTATTATCCGGGTGTCCGTATTAAGCGGGCTGATACAAGAGAAAATATGTGTCGTCAGGACAAACAAAGCTGTCCGTAATAAGCAGGTGTCCGTATTAACGAGTGTTCGTAAAGCGGGGTTCCAATGTAGATATTATAAAACTAAGTAAGCTCAATTTTTCATGTTTGATTGTTTAATGGCACGTTCCAAAAATTTTCCGCATCATGGTATGGAGGGTAGATTTCCATCAGATTCCGACAGGACAATGAAAATTGCAGATTCCGACAGGGTCCATTCAGACCTTACCAAGGGGGGGGGGGGGGGGGGGGTTTGCGGATAAAAAATAGAATGTCCCATGGCCAAATATTTGCAGTACGTGTCAGTGGACCGAAATTTGAACAAGCATAGCACACAAAATTTCTTACTAATAGCCATGTGCTATTTTCTCAAACAAAACATTAGTTATTTCTAATAGAGTGCGTTAAACACTCTTAAAAAATTCCCCAGTGCTATTATAATGGTCACGACTTTCTTTGGGTGGGCGAGTAATCTTTTTTTAAAAACGTTTGTAAATGAATGGAAATCATGTATGAACCGATCCCCGGGGAACCGACACCAGTCCGATCACGACCTCACTCACTAAAATGCGCTACAGAAAATCATTCAATGACATCGCAACTTCATTCAATTTCATTTAGCTGTAGTCATAATATATAAATCTTAGTAATCATACCCTTCAACTCCGCCAAAGTACAAGTTGTTTGCGACAACCGCCATCTTGAATCAGGAGGGACTGGACACGAATCATGTCACGCAAGAATTTGTGTCCCGCGCATGTAACGTTATGTATGCCATATTGAAAAGGTCGTCACGCAACGCTTCTCCCCTTGGGTGCCGCCTTCTACTGAAAGAAGAACAAGTTCTTTAAAGGGACACTGTCCCGGCGTATTTGCTCAAAACTGTTATAAATGCATGAAATGTCCCTAAATCTATGAAATAAGAACTTAATAAACTCTAACTAAATGATAAAAAAGCAATTTCTTCAAGAAATTCCATACTGCAACAATTTTTGCAAAATTTCAAAGATTTCCGAGCCAAATTTGAAACTTTGAAAAACTGACATCATGACATTTTTTCAAAAATCCATATTGCAATCCATTTCCATCCTCGCTGTCGTTTGTCATCCTCACTTCCTAATGGGTTTCCTGTCATTTGTCGAGTGCTATTCTACAGAATCAAACCATTATTTTTCAACTTCCTATGATCTAGATATGTTTCTGAGCTTCCCAAAATCATGCTAAAATCAGGACAGTGTCCCTTTAACTACCATAACAGTCGAGGAACAAGTAGTCTCCTTTGCAGCCGTTATTCGGTTCGTCACGCAACGCTTTTTTCCGCTTTTCGGAGGAGAGAGGGCCGGCACTGAGTGTACAAACCTGAATCAAAATTGCGGCAGATGGTTAATATTTAATAATAATATTAATAATGGTTAACCTCGTTCCCAGGGTCTCTCTTCCGAAGAAGAGAGACCCTGGAACGAGGTTGAACCTAGCTAAAGATAAAGCTAAAGATTGCATTTTTCACGGCTGTCAATCATAATTACGATGATAATCAATGGTCCCTGAAAAACAAACGACAAACTGGATCAAAATCTGCCAATGACAATCTTTTGAACCCGTTGAAGTATGATTGACGGAGCGACCGCATGTTATTGAAAACTGAAAGGACCGTGGGCACGTGCACGTGGGCCGATATTCTCCAAGAGATTTAGCACAGACCAATACACGACTTCTGATTGAAAAATAAAATAACTGTAAACTTTACCCAGCTCAATACTTAAAAACATATTGGACCGGCAAGAAAGCATTCGTGATTGGTTTGATTCTAGTTATTGACCCTGAGCTGAGGTTATTCAGTTATCCTGGCTCTTTTTAAACAGATAGCTCAAATGCTCAAGTTTTATTTTTTATTTTGCAAAGAAACCATTTCGCATTTGGCAGTCTTTTCTCGCAATTGAATCACTTTTCATGAACTGCGTGTTCTCGGATTTTGCAGC
>MU825880.1:2488497-2581239 GCA_029204205.1 Desmophyllum pertusum
AGATTTACTATACGGGGCAACCGAGCTCGATACATGGTTTCATGGTACTCGACATCCATATCGAGTACCATTGGTAATCGCACTCGAAATACCGTGCTCGATGAGCGGCAAATCAAGCTTGAATCCATTCGAGCTCGGTCTCATCTTATCGTGCTCGGTGGACAGTCGAGCTCCATTTTCAAAGACGAGCTCGGTCAACAATCGACCTCGATCGTTATCGAGCTCGGTGTACTCGTGGAGGACCCTTCTTTTCCGGGGGGACAGGGAGAAAGTCTAATCGAGCTCGGTTAAGTCTTATCGAGCTCGGTTTAGTCTTAGTCCGAATACTCTAACAGAAGGGAAAAAAGAAGCATATAAAAAGGAGGGAAATTGAGAAAAACGAAAACGTTTTTCAAGCCAATTTACAAATTTGTCTTCCAACTGGGGTCTCCCCCCTATCTGCCTACCCACCTCCCACTCCAGAGAAGCTAATAATTTTCTGACCCGCAACGAATATGTCTTTGAAAATCGCTGAACCCTTGAACAAGCCATTTAACAGCTGGAAGTTTCTAGAAGCACGGAAGATTGTTTACGTGCAGTTGTCATCGTAATAACATCTCTTTCAAGAGTAGTTTCTCCTTTTTTTCCTGTTATAGAAACTTAAACAAAGTTTAATCGTGGAAAATGTTGGTTGATGTACATCTATCTTTTTATTTCGGGAGTGCAAAATCGCGTGCAACATTTTGTAAATTTGAGAACTCAGACAACTCATTGTTGATGTTGGCAGACAGTTCGATTAATTAAGTCTGATGATCTTGGCTTCTGCGATAATATTCAGAAACAATCTCGGTTTTTGTTTGAGAGAAATTAACAGACCGTAATTTGAAAGCGTTCCAAATCTATTCACGTACAAAACCCCTCTATTTTTAGTAAGGCAGTCTCGTCTGAGTTAACACTGAAGTACATTTTAATTAATAGTTTGTTTGCTTGAGCTCGCACTCCGTTATCATTCCACACTGATCTCTGAAGGTAAGTTCCTTGAAGTATATTATACTTGTTTTAGTGATCACATTGCCTTTCTTAATCTTGTATTCTAGGTTTTGATTAGTTCGTTGATAAATTTAAAACAGCTCCTTTGCTATTAATTAATTGAAACCCGACACAGCTATACACAAAGGATCCATTTGTACCAGTCTGTCTTCTGCGCTTGGTCAATTCATGCAGTTGTAAAACGAACTGCACACAAGTCCTACACAGTCCACGTAAAAATTGAAATCCCGTATTTCGCTACTTTCTCCTTGCGATTCTCGCCTATTCCCGACCCCTTAAAGACACGAAATCCCGCTCCCGCTCGTAATTGAAATTCCCGCTTCCCGCTCCTGTTTTTAGAAATTGAGAAAAACGAATTTAATTTTATAGTTTTTGAAGACAATTTACAAAATTTGTCCTTCCAACTGGGGGTCTCCCCCCTATCTGCCCTACCCCCCTCCCACTCCAGAGAAGCTAATAAACAAGTGTACTGATCACACCTTCCTAAAAAAATTACACATAACAACAAGTCAGGCTTATAGTTTCACATAATTTTTATTGTATAACTTTCACTCGTCTGAAAGAGTATTAAATATTCCTATTGCAATCAAAATGGTGAAGCGTTCAGCCCAAATAAACAAAACGCAACTAAAACATTATAGGTCCATGAGCTCCATGACACTAGATAAGTCGTACAAGTATACTACACTGTAGTACACTAAACCATCTAATAAATTAACAAACTAGCCACTACTAGAAAATCAGTTTATATTTATGCTTCTTTCTGAACATTGTTTTTCCTTTGCATACGTTCTAAACAACATATATTTTTATTTTATCCCACATAGTTAATTAACTTCTATCATGAAGTAACAGAGTCCATAGTCTTTGTCTTTTGTTGAACTATCTTTGCACTTTGTAACCTACACACGGACTCAACGGCTCTCGAGTGCCGGTCATTATAAATATATTTTGTGTAACTTTGTCAATTTATTTTTATTCAATACTCAATAGAGGGTCCCCAAAATAGGTTTGGCGGGATGCGGGATTTGGCTTAATTTTTGTGGCGATATTCGGGATTCGAGCTAAAAACAGGAGCGGGAAGCGGGAAATTAAATTACGAGCGGGGAGCGGGATTTCGTGTCTTTAAGGGGTCGGGATGCGAGAATCGCAAGGAGAAAAGTAGCGAAATACGGGAATTTCAATTTTTACGAATTGACCAAGCGCACAAGACAGACTGGTACAAAATGGATCCTTTGTGTATATAGCTGTGTCGGGTTTCAATTAATTAATAAGCAAAGGAGCTGTTTTAAATTTATTCAACGAACTAATCAAAACCTAGAATACAAGATTAAGAAAAGGCAATGTGATCACTAAAACAAGTATAAACTAAAACGTTCTAAAAACCTCAGGGCATATTCTAAAATGACATTTTCCGACAAAATTCAACCTTTTTGCCTTATTTTTACCAAAAATATAATCAAAGTTGGGAAAAAATTGGCTTTTTAGGGCCGTTTTTTGGCCAATCAACAATGCTTCAGGCAAAATTAAACGCAATCTAAGTCATTTTTACCAAAACCAACAAGCAAACAAAAAATAAATATCCATGCTGAAAATTGCCACATTCTTTACATTTATGTTATTACATGGAATACAAAACCCTTAAAAGTCTTGATTTTTTTGCCACATCGTGTGGAAAAAATTAAGCACTTTTAATTATTATTTCTAGAAATGACAATAAAAGTATGCCAAAATCCTAATAATAATGAACAAATTTGTCAAAAAAAAACAGAGAATATTAGTTTTTGGGTGGAAAGAAATCCTTTAAAAATACCTTAATTTTGCCAGAAACCAAACTTTTTGGCAAGAATTGCATTAAAGGAGCAACTTTTTGCCATAGACTGTCTTAATCATTTAAAACCAAGATAAGAAGCAAAAATGTCGGTGGAAATTTCCACCGACATTTTGTGTCTGAGATTAAAATGGTCGATGGAAAATTCCACCGACATTTTGTGTCTGAGAGTAAAATGTCGATGGAAATTTCCACCGACATTTTGTGTCTGAGAGTAAAATGAAATTGAAATGATGAAATGAAATTTTTCATGGTTCTTAACAAAACTATCGCAGGCAATATTTTTGTTAGAAAGTGCATTTCTTGACAAAAACGTTTTTATTTCAGGCAAAAGTGAGGTTCTTTTCCGCGTTTTTTGACAATATCTTGCCAAACCAAGTTAGATTATGGCAAAATTTTAACAAGTTGAAACAAGATTTTGCAAAACGTATGTTAAATTATGGTAAAATTTAGTAAAATTAGATGAAATATTGTAGCGTGAAAGCAAAAAAAATGCGAGTTTTGCAAAAAAAAACTAGCGAAAATGATCACTTTTTGGCAGATATTTGCTGTTTTAGAATATGCCCTGAGGTTTTAGAACGTGTTAACTTCAAGGAACTTACCTTCAGAGATCAGTGTGGATGATAACGGAGTGCGAGCTCAAGCAAACAAAAACTATTAATTAAAATGTACTTCAGTGTTAACTCAGACGAGACTGCCTTACTAAAAATAGAGGGGTTTTGTACGTGAATAGATTTGGAACGCTTTCAAATTACGGTCTGTTAATTTCTCTCAAACAAAACCGAAGATTGTTTCTGAATATTATCGCAGAAGCCAAGATCATCAGACTTAATTAATCGAACTGTCTGCCACATCAACAATGAGTTGTCTGAGTTCTCAAATTTACAAAATGTTGCACGCGATTTTGCACTCCCGAAATAAAAAGATAGATGTACATCAACCAACATTTTCCACGATTAAACTTTGTTTAAGTTTCTATAACAGGAAAAAAAGGAGAAACTACTCTTGAAAGAGATGTTATTACGATGACAACTGCACGTAAACAATCTTCCGGGCTTCTAGAAACTTCCAGCTGTTAAATGGCTTGTTCAAGGGTTCAGCGATTTTCAAAGACATATTCGTTGCGGGTCAGAAAATTATTAGCTTCTCTGGAGTGGGGAGAGGGGTAGGCAGATAGGAGGGAGACCCCAGTTGGAAGACAAATTTGTAAATTGGCTTGAAAAACGTTTTCGTTTTTCTCAATTTCCCTCCTTTTCTTGCTTCTTTTTCCCTTCTGTTAGAGTATTCGGTCTAAGACTAAAACCGAGCTCGATAAGACTTAACCGAGCTCGATTAGACTTTCTCCCTGTCCCCCCGGAAAAGAAGGGTCTCCACGAGTACACCGAGCTCGATAACGATCGAGGTCGATTGTTTGACCGAGCTCGTCTTTGAAAATGGAGCTCGACTGTCCACCGAGGCACGATAAGATGAGACCGAGCTCGAATGGATTCAAAGCTTGATTTACCGCTCATCGAGCACGGTATTTCGAGTGCGATTACCAATGGTACTCGATATGGATGTCGAGTACCATGAACATGTATCGAGCTCGGTTGCCCAGATAGTAAAATCTGATCCCGTATTTTTATCGAGAAATGTGACTCTCCACGGATTAAGGAGTGGTTGTGCTATCTCATTGGCTCTATCAGGCGCTGCATTGGAGGATATTATGGCTCATGTGGGCTGGAAAACCTCCAAAACGGCCCAGCACTATATCAAGCTTAACCAGGTGTTATGTCCGGCTGGGCCAGGCGAGATACTGTCAAAAACACCGATAAACCAGTCGGAATTGTATACCAATCAGAACAAGCTTATTGGTTTCTCAGTCGCCTTTAACCAATGACTAGACATTATTGTTAGTGTAGTTTATACTAGCCCATTAGATGTGGGAAGAGTCCATCGTTTTCAGCCTGTGTTTTAAAACAACGTATAAATATTGATAAAATCGTTGTAATCGACACCGACTTAGGATTGGGAGAAATAATATTTTAATAAAGAGTGTTTGAGTCGTTCAGACTCAAATTAGATGAGGATTGGGAAGTAGCCGGATTAGTATTGTTAGCATCAAACTCGCATGTTGCCGGGGTTGAGCGAGACAGGAGTCTCCCATACCTTTAATGCTAATGAGTCAGCAGGAGGGATAATGAACTGTTCAGCTTATTTGTATTCCTTACATGACAGTGCATGTTTTTTGTGCTATATATAGTAATGACGGTGATCTTTTCAAATGCAAATTCCGGAAATTGTTTTCTGCCGTCCAGCAATTATATTCTCGCACGGAATATTCACACGGTGTTCAAAGCAAAACAGACATGGCTGTGTATGCTTACTTGGTACTCGTCTTAGCCTTACAAGCCTTCAGCGAGGCCGATGCAACTTCGTACGCACGCCTGCAGTCTCCTGACGGTTCCTTCAAGCTACAATGGACTTACAACAACAGCAAGTTTGATATTCAAAATGACTTGTAAAACAACAGGCTGGTGTGCTGTAGGGTTTACCACAACTGCTGATGGAAAGAACATGGTGAACTACGATATAGCGGTTGTCGGGGTTGCTTCTGGTGCGGGATACATTGATGTAAGTCAATCTACACGGTTATTTACTGTGTTTTCGTTGATTGAAGTTAATTAGAAGTTTTAGCAAGCAGCGACACTATTGATAAGTTTATGGAAGACTTCTAGAGTATATCTGTTTCAAACGATTCCGGGAAATGTTACTGTCGATGATTATTCCAAAGGAAACGTCATTATTCCGTTATTCCAGAAAAACCAAGTTCATCATGTTATTCCATTCCGGGGGGGGGGGGGGGGGTACTGAACAAAGTTTTATACGGGGAGGCTCCGCCTGAGGTCCAAACCCTTACCCTTTTATATACCATCTTTAACTGAAAAGGTAACCCTTTAATATACCTTCAATAGAAAATGGTACCCCTTTCACATACCTACAGTTGAAACACTGCATCCCTTTTACAATTTTTACTAAATTTTTCGCTTGAATACAGTCCCTTAAAATATTGGATGAATCAGCTGTTAGGTGCGTCTGTTCGAGATATTTTGAAAGGCCCTTTTAAACACCTAAATGACAGTTTTCCCTACCCTTTTCTATACTTCAACTCGTGAAATCCCTACCCTTTTCTATAATTCAACTCGTGAAATTCCTACCCTTTCACATACCTCGAGCCTAAAAAGGACCCCTTCGGGCGGAGCCTCCCCGTATAGTCCATTATAGGGAGTACCCCCCCCCCCCCCCCACCCCCGGGATTCCATTACTCCACTCGCTTAATATGTTTGTCAATACGATTAGTGTAATACTATACACGACGAATTTTAATGCTGAGTTTTCCATTTTCATGTAAGAGTAGCCAGGCAGGCAGTGAAAATATATGATTAGAGTGTCGAGACGATAAGTAAAGTTTCTGCTAATAGTTATACAGAATTGTAAAGCGTCTTTTGCGATATTGGTATTTTCTGCGCTAACTGACGTCAAACCGGACGTCAAATTCTTCATTGTTCATGCATGGCGACGTATCAAGAATGAGTGACAACTGTCACGAAAACAAAATCATTTTGTAAATAAAACGGTTTGCATTTGTGATTATTTGGGATTTTAAATTCTGCCAAAACAACTGTATGAAGGCAGCTTTATTCAGGGGCACCCAACGGATCGTTTCGGTGGAATATCTTATCGGAAGGCCTATAATCGCCTCAGATGTTCGGTTAGCCGGGGAAATGTCATCTCGAACTTTCTTGATATAGAAAAATTAATGCCTTTTGTTTTCGGAGAGATAAAAAATGTCGTTTTGGGTACAGAAAAAGGTCAGCTAGGATTTCCGGATGGACAAAAGCAGCTCATAAATTCGGGTGATAAGATTTCAATTCCTAAAATTTTCTGAAGTTTGAAAGTTCAGCTACCGTATCCGAACAGATACATTTTTCGTAAACACGACGTTCCGACATCTACAAGTTTGTCGTTGGGTGCCCCTGTTTATTTACATATTTATCCAACAGCATATCTTGTGTAGCATCGGTTCATTGGGTTATTCTTTCTTGCGTAAAAACTCCAATACGCATTTGTTAAATTAAAAATTAAAAAAAAAAACAGTTTGCACCGTACAAGGAGCTACACTCGGAAAGCGAATAATCCTGATCATTTTTTTGTACTGAACTTCATTCCAAATTTGACAATTATTACCGACCAAATATAGTTTAGAGCGGCTTCTGAACATGCGATGGAGGCCACGATCCTTTTGGTCAGCACCAAGAATCGCGACCTCTGGCCAAGTCTCGATTTTTCCTTTTTCGATAAAACAAAGACAACCGAAAACGAGTATAATGTATAGAGCGTTTTCACGTGACATCATCAAAATTCTAAATTCAAAAACTATTGATCATACAAAGCTGTTCTTTTAGTATATTCTAGACATCAGTGTCGCTAATTGCTGGGGGAAATGTTGCGCCAGCAGAGTGCTTCATTTTGGAGATAAAGCGTTTTGAAATTTGAGACGGCCTGGCTCAATGTGACCTGAAATGTTACAGAAACCAATATTTTCGCACTTTTTAAATAATTTTCCGATATGCTAACAAGTTAAAAATGACAACTAAAGCATTCCGAACTAAAATCTCATGACTTTGGAAGCAAACTCTTTTTTTCTTCTCGCTGACATTTTTGGCCGCCATATTGGTGTTCCAAACTGGTACACCAATATGGCGGACCCATACTAAGCTCTGTAATTTTCCGAATATTGTTTTCCCGATAACTTCGTTGCAATGAAAACTGCCAAGTTAAAATTTGGGGAATATATTTATTTCCACCTACTCTACAATCTCTGAGTTTGTTGATGTTTCTGATGCACGCAAAACGATCTTGTTATTTTGGTGAAAACGCTCTATAGGCTACGATGATAAATCAGTCCAACACACTTGAAACTACTTCATTCATTTGAAGTATCCTTTCCAGCCTCGTTCCCAGGGTCTACTCCGCTTTCAAGATGGCGGCTGGGCGCGGAGAAGACCCCCAGCCGCCATCTTGAAAGCGGAGTAGACCCTGGGAACGAGGTTGTATCCTTTCTTTCTTTGAAGCGAAATCCTCGTAAAAGCGAATACTTTATTATCGAAGCGGTTCGAATGCAAACAAAATTAAAACCTATATTACGTATTAATTCTGAACCAAAAATAAATAAACAGAATGACAAGAGCAAAACTTTATACGGCATGCATTGAAACTCTGGTCCTGTCGCGATCCGTTTTTCTTTATTTTCTTTCGTTTCGTTCTTTTCTTTTGTTTCAGTACACGACCGTTTCTCGGCCGCGTGAATGTCATTGTGGCTTTCACGGTACTCTCGCTATCTTGATAATTCATAGTATGAAAATAAACTGTCAAGTTAAACTTCCTGCCATTCAGTTACCTTTGATTATGTCCTCGATTTCTCCCACAGTGAATACATTTTAGCGAATTTAAAAGACCATGCAATTTTATTGCTTTCAATTGCTTTGAAGACGATTTGTTAGGGAGACAACCGAAAGTACGAGATGTGACGCGCAAGCCACGTTTTTGGCACGAATATTAACTGCTTCAAGTTTTCAATAGCTCTACACAATATAATCATGTTGCAACATTTGTTTTGTGAAAATCCGTCATTAAAGTGCAGAGTTTATCCCTTTTTCGAAACTTTCCATGAATGTCGTTTGATTGCGAATCTGGGTACGGTAATTGACAAAAACGACAGGTTTGAAGACAATAAATGGCTTTGTAGTACAAAGCACTGCATTGACTACTGATGACCGTAATAGACCTTTCTCCAAAATGGCCGCCGTAAATTCATATTAAACTGAGCGGAAAATCAATACCAGCACCTGAAAGACCACCCCTTGTTTGGTAATCGTACGAAGGGTGGTTAGGTTAGGTTCTACCTGAGTCGAGAAAACGGAAGTTGAAAACTGGAAAATTTAGAGCCGTTTGTATGACGCCTCTAAATTTTCCCGTTTTCAATTTCTGTTTTCTCGACTCAGGTAGAACCTAACCTAACAAACCTTTGTACGATTACCAAACAAGAGGTGGTCTTTCAGGTGCTGGTATTGATTTCCCGCTCAGTTTAATTTTAATCATTTTGAATTTGCGGCGGCCATTTTGGAGAAAGGTCTATTGTCAGAAATACAATACTGAAAAAGTTTGTTTTGATTTTGCCAACAGGATTACTGGAGCACCACTACAGGATCGCCACCAAAAAGATGCAACACAAAACTACGAGCTCATAAATGGAACTGAAGATGGCGGACAAACTGTCGTGGAGTTCTCCAGGGATGCTCTTACACAAGACGATAAAGATGTGCAGTTTAGGGTAAGTAAGTAAATAAATAAATAAATGAATAAATAGACAACTTTAGACAACAACAACAGCGCAGACAGCGCAGCTAACAAACCAGTGGCCCTCCTTAAAGATAAAAACTACTTAATTATAAAAAAAACTTATACTATGGGAATGTTGAGAACGGTAAAAAAAAGTAAGAAGAGATATATCAGGAGCCCTGGCTCCTGGATATATATAATTGACGGACTATCCTGAGACTCGCAAATGAATGAATGAATGAGAACTTTATTAAAGTGTCAAGAACCTTGTAGCCTGGTAATAATATACCATACTAATTAGGGGACACTGCTAAAAAAAAACTACACTAATACTAATATTAATACAATAAGAATATATATAAGTGATATAAAAATGTTATTGTAGTAGATCATAATTAAGTTCAGATTCGTACTTAGCTCTAAATTTGTTGTCAGGGAACTATCATAAACTCCCAGGGGTACTCCCATATAAAAGCTGTACGGGTATGATGTGCCGCTGGTGGGGGGTTTGACCGTTTCTGGGTTGAGATGGGATGTTTCGGCATTTTTCGCTGTAGTACTGTTTGCATTACATGTAAGTGGTCGTATACATAAGCAATTATGGCAGAAGAATTTACTACATCTCGCGATGTACATTGTATTTACAATTTCCATTGATTTTAAGGTAAAACATGGTCTCTTATTTTATGTACCTGTTTACCTGCTGAAAATATCAATGGTTTTCTAATGGAATAGACCGCGCTTGACTCGCCCCCAGTTTTTCGCGCGGCCATTTTCCGATCGCGAATTTTTATCACTCTCGCTCGACGGACTAAGCTGGGAAAGAGGGACTGCTCGTAGTCTATTAATGGCAATTGTTGCACTGCCAAATTTGGAAACTGTTATTTCTGCAGGAAGGTATTTTAGTATCTCAAATAAATACAGTTCAGCTCGTTTTAACCAACCACATTTCAGAAATTTCTTAGCCAACAACAACAACAACAACATTTATTTGTACCGAAAAGAAAGGGGAACAAGTTACAATATTATTAAAATAAGGTACTAGCTGCCTAGAACAACCGTATAGGGCTAGACAATTTTTTTAGCTATCTACAGAATTAGGAAAATTGTAGTATCGGTCTTTCATGTATTTAACAAATAAAGAAGCCAAAACCATGTATTATACTGTCATAAAACACGACGGGAATTTGACAACACGAGAGAAATTTAGAAAACACGAGCCGCAGGCGAGTGTTTTCTAAATTTCTCGAGTGTTCTCAAATTCCCGGAGTGTTTTATGACAGTATAATACATGGTTTTGGCTTCTTTATGTGCTTTAAAATATAGATTTACGCGCGCAAAACGATAAAACACGCTTTTCTATGTTTTATACTCTGATAAAACATGGTTTTTAACCAATCAGAGCGCGCGAAATTTTCAGTTTATATTTTAAAGGTAGATAAATATATAAATGAAATAATATATAGATGAAGGGAAAAAAAAAAAAAACGGTAATTAGGATAAGAGTAGGAAAAAAAGTTCATTGAAATGACATAAACAATATTGCTATTTAAATAATTAATATGAATTGATAATATAAGGCCCCGTTCAGACTAGGTGCTGGGAGCAAGCACCAGTCTGAAGGTGCCCGAGCAAAATTCTGGGCACTGTGCCCGGGCACGGGCAGTATCTCAAAGTGTAGTACTCGGGCACCGTTCCCGGGAACGGGCACTTGTCTGAACAGGCTTTCGTCAGTGCCACCTCTATTGAAAAGGTTAGCCTACCAACATTGAGACCGGTTGGATCAAAATCTAGGAGAGAACTCTTTAACTACAGTCCAGGGCATTGGGGAACGCCCATTTCTGAACAACGCCCATTTTAGCATCTGGACACTCTGCCCCGGAATGGACACCTAGTCTGAATGGGGCCTAACACTTCAATTTCTAAATCAAGTCTTTTTTTTATTATTTCCAGAATGATACCGAAGTCAAGGTTGTATGGGCTTACCACAGCAGTAACGATGCAAATGCTGGCCTGTCAAAACACGATGCGACGGGAATATTGAGCGGCAGGTATAACCTGATAATGATGGCTATGTTAGCCATGCAGTCACCTTCAACAACAGTGGGCATACAGCCATCCGCGACAATGATAACTGCAACTTCATCAAGGGATTCAGGAGGTCCGACGACTGCGCCTCCATCCTATCAAAGCCTTGCGTCTACTGACGGTTACTTCAAGCTACAATGGACTTATGAAAACAAAAAGTTGATATTCATAATTACTTGTAAAACGACAGGCTGGTGTGCTGTAGGGTTTACCATAAATCCTGGCGGACGGTACATGAACGATTACGATATAGTGGCTGGCGGGTTTGCTTCTGGTGCGGGATATATTGGTGTAAGTCAATCTAAACTGTGTTGTTGTTTTTCACTTTTTGTGTCAGTCAGAGTCGGCTAGGGGGTATGACATAAATGGCTATGTAGTCTGTTACCTGTTTTAGACAAGGTAACGTTAGTGTTCGGGGCCAAACTGGCCCACACTGCTGGAGCTTATCCCAGTTTCCGTATAGCATGAGGCCGACTAGAAGTGTTGCTACTCCACCTGGATGGGACGCTGGTCTAACGCCAGGTTACCACCGAACTGTTAGGGCAACCTAACAAAAACGCTGGGTGACCCAGCTAGCGTTTTTGTTAGGTTGCCCTAACAGCTCGCCGGTATCAATATACTCCTGTGTGGAGAGAGAGGCACTGTGAGAGTAAATTGTCTTGCCCAATAGACCATTTTACAGTTCTGTGAAATGTAACCAAGCCTCTGTATGAAAGCGAGGTTTGGGGTGACCATGAGATGATAGAGATCAGAAACTAGTTAACATAATAACAGAATAATCTACATTTGAAAAGAAGGAAGGTTTTGTATCACAACAAAGACACCTCCAGCCTCACTTCTGTTCAAAGGCCTGGATTCTAACTGTAAAATGGACTATTGCAATAACACAACACAATGACCCCGGCCAGGGCTTGAACCCGGCGGACCGCTCGATCCGGAGTCCAGCGCGCTAACCATTAGGCCACCGCGTCTCCCACCGTCTGTTTGACATTTAGATGTAATGTTGTAACATTTGGGGAAATCCACCATTAATGTGCATAGTTTATTATTTTTTCCAAACTGTCCATGGTATCGTAAAAACGTCAGGTCGAGATAGAGATTCTGATTGGTTGATTACAAATTTGGGTACGGTAATTGACAAGAACGGCAGGTTTGAAGACAATAAATGGCTTTGTAGTACTAAGTATTCACTCTGCACTGTAATGACCGTAATTATTACCAATACAATAAAAAGTTTGCTTTGATTTTTCCAACAGGATTACTGGAGTACCGCTACAGGACTGCCACCAAGAGATGCAACGCAAAACGTCCAGCTCATGGAGGCAAAGTGAAAATGGCGGATATACAGTTGTGAAGTTCTCCAGGGATGCTGTTACAGGAGACGATAAAGATGTGCAGTTTAAGGTAATTACCCGGGGGGGTACTCCCTATAATGGACTATACGGGGAGGCTCCGCGCGAAAGGGGTACCTTTTCAGACTGGAGGTATATAAAAGGGTAGGGATTTCACGAGTTGGAGTATAGAAAAGGGTAGCAATTTCACGAGTTGGAGTATAGAAAAGGGTAGGGAAAACTGTCATTTAGGTATGAGGTGGACGGCAGGTTTCTTAGCCATGGTAAGACAGCTTCCTTCCACTTCCTTCTGAGGATATAAATTGTTCATTAAGTTCATTCCAAGGGTATAGAAAAGGGATGTAGTGTTTCTACTGTAGGTATGTGAAAGGGGTACCATTTTCATAATTTATATGGAAGGTATATGAAAGGGGTATCATTTTCCATAGAAGGTATATGAAAGGGGTACCTTTTCTGTCAAAAATGGTATATAAAAGGGTAAGGGGTTGGACCTCTCGGCGGAGCCTCCCCGTATAAAACTTTTTTGAGTACCCCCGGGGGGTAATTAAGGTTCAACTACAAGGCATCTAATTGAATGATTTACCGTAAAAGCTCTATTAAGCCTCCGGGGGGCTTATTTAATTTCAGGCCTCAAGAAGGGGGGCTTATTAGAGAGGGGGGCTTAATAGTGAGGGGGGACTTATTACAAAATCTGGCTTCCAAAGGGGGGCCTTATAAGATAGGGGGGACTTAATAGAGAGGGGGGCTAAATAGAGCTTTTACGGTAATCAGAGAAGTGTAAAACTAACAAGGCCAGGCTTTTTGACAACAACAAGAGAGACTGATCTAAGAGAAGGATTCCCCGCGCCCCAGGATATTTTTTTCAAATCTATTAATAGACTTAATAGTTTCGCGCCAAGTTATTTTTATTTCCTTCTGGTCGAGGTTCCGACATCACGTTACTCGAACTGACCAATCGGATAGCGCTATTAAAATAGCTCAGCTATGGACTGAAACTAAAAATAGATTTCAAAAATTATCATTGCAAGAGACCCATGTATGGGGGAATGCTTCTCTTAGATCATCCTCTCTTAACAACGAACAAAGAAGAGAAAACAGAGAACTGACCAACTTCGTTCCCAGGGTCGCTCTTCTTCTCGCCGCCTGCAGCGAGTAAGGGCGGGAAGAAATGGGACTCTGGGAACGAGTTTGAAAACTGACGCAACAAAGGTAGCCAGGGGGTGGAGGGTTGGGAGGACTGTTAGGTTTTTTTACACAACTTAAATATATGGTTAAAATAGGCCTTATTCACGACAGCCGCCATGATGGTTTTCATATTTTAACGGAAATTAATCACTTGATTACTGAGGGGGCAAACAATTAAGAGATTTATTTGTATTTATTTGTGTTCGTGGCGTTCGTGTGTTCGTGGCGTTCCTGGCGTCCATGGCGTGTGACTTTTTGTGGCGTTCGTGGCACGGTTATCGTTGTAGACATGGCAGCTATTGTGAATAAGCTAAGGCCTATTGTACTTACATCTATATATATATATATATATAATATATTTTTGTAATTTTCAGGATGATACTGAAGTGACAGTTGTGTGGGCTTTACACAGTAGCTCTGATGCAAACAATGGCCTGTCAGAACACACTGAGAAGGCAGTATTGAGTGGCAAGCATAACCTGATCAAAATGGCTATGGCGGCCAAGCAGCCAAAGAATACAGCCAGTGTGATTGTCCCATCTGTTGTGTCAGTTCTGCTCATCTTAAGCGCGTATCTTCTCTCTTTCTAAGGAGAAATGCCATGGCTATCAGTCCAAATGCGCTGACATTTTTTTTTTTACTTGTGTTCATGCTGCGCTTGCACTGGCGGCCCTAGGGGAGGCGCCCCTCCCATCTTCACTAATTAACCTCCCGCCTTTTCGCTGACAAAATAAAGAATTTTTACGTAAGATAAACAAAATAATTAAATAATTAAAATAACACTAACAATAAAATGCAAACGTAATAATAATAAGATATGCAAAATACATAAACAGTGATGAATGCGAAAAAAGAGATTCTGGTTGAAAGTAAACCCCCTAACTACACATTTATACAATCAACTTCTTTACTTGCAAAATAGTCAAAATTTTAACATGGCGTTGTAACCATCCCAAAAAGAATCGCTGTCACTGAAGTTCGCTGACGAGGATGAATAAATTTTAGCTACATGTTAGCCCGAGCATGTTCGAATAAGTATTGGCATAATAGCTCATTTTTACTAGTATCATACACTGATCATACGATTTACGAGAAGAATTTACGCAAGCCTTAGCTCTAAGGTTACATTTGTTGCAGTAGTTGAGTTTCATAATTCAAATTTTATATTCCACATTTCATATTTCACATTTGACACTTCACATTTCACACTTCACGCTTCACATTTGACACTTCACATTTCACATTTGACACTTCACATTTCACATTTGACACTACATTTCACATTTTACATTCCACATTTAGCATTTAAACCATTTAGCACTGATTTACATTCTATATCTACATTCGACATTTCCTATTCCACATTTTCACATTTGACATTCCACACTTCAAATTTTGCATTCCACATTCTACATTCCATATTCCACATTCCATATTTCCAGGAGCATATTACTCCCAAGGTGTTTTGCATTTCATATATAGCCGTGATACTCTGGTGCCTACACGAATCAACGTGTTGATTTAAAGCGACTGATTGAACGCGATCAATAGTCCGGCTACCAACTCCCAGCAATTTTCACAAGGAAATTTGCAGGTTTTTCACACTTTTCACAGCTTTTTTTCCCTGGTTCTCATTCAGTAGTGCAGTTACAGTTGAACCTATATAACGGCTGCCCTGGGGCAGAATCAAATGGCCGTTGTAGAGAGGGAGGTGATCGTTGTAGGGAGGTTCCAATAAGAGTAAAGTGTGTGGATCGGCGCACGGTCGGGACGAAAAATCCTGGCCGTTATAGAAAGGTGGTCGTTAGTGGAGGTTCGACTGTAGACTGTTCTTCTTTAGTAAACATCTACCAGTATACTAATGCAAATGAGACAATCTGATTGGCTGAGCTACTCGTACACTATCAGCCATTAGTGTGCAGTGGCTGGAGGTCGTCTACAAAATTGCGGTTTCTTCTCGTTTCTCCGAAGTTTCGGAAGAAGATTTAGAGTTAATACTAGACAATTATTGTTATGATTTTTACTAAAACAATTAGTAAATTCACAAAAATATATAGTAGTAGTAGTAGTAGTAGTAGTAGTAGTAGTATCTTTATATATAACCGGCACTTTCTCTTTATATTACATTTTTTAAACAAATGAATGGTATATACATCTTTGTAGCTTTTTAAACATCCTGCTTTTTTTCATGTTATGATACTCATTTTATACGTTTCATAGATTGTATTTTGTTTCAAACAAAATTGATGTACTTGGTAGTTGCCTTTGCAAGCTTAGAGCTAGTATAAGTACAGTTTACAGCTAATTAGTTAGAATAGTAACCGTATTGTTACGGCGGATACTGATTTAATAAAATTTGTTGCCAGTTGTTGTTTTCTCCTGTCAGTGAGCGAAGCATACAAAATGAGTTCAATTTTTTCTCAGATCGAAGTAAAGAAAGATTCCGGTCACCCGGAAAGTGACAAAAGTGACGGGGATGCTCGTTGTCCCTTTTAGGGGTGTAAATTTCGGATTTTGGTCCACCTTAGGGTGTTCAGGACGGAACGGCGATATTTTTGGCCATCAAGGTATCTTTTGGGGTTGCACGCGAATAAACAATAAAAAGACACCGTTGTACTGTGTATAATGGTATCTTTTAGGGGTCAAAAAAGGCTTGAACCACGCCCAGATTGGTCCCTTTCAGGGTGTCTTTTAAGGGGTGTAATTTGAAATTTCCGACGAGCATCCCCGTCACTTTCATATGGGAGCCCCTAAGCCATACCCCCAGTCATACAAACGTCTATAAATTTTCCAGTTTTCAACTTCCCTTTTCTCGACTCAGGTAGAACCTAACCTAACGAAACTTCGTACGATTATCAAACAAGAGGTGGTCTTTCAGGTGCTGGTATTGATTTTCCGCTCAGCGGCGGCCATTTTGTAGAAAAGTCTATTAGACAAAATAACTCTTAGGTTTCAACAATCAATATGCCTTTTCCAAGTTGAAAATAGCCTTTGTGGTTCATAACAATAATAATAATATTTAGTATTTATATGGCGCAAATTAACATATGAATATGATCATAACCCGGCCACAGTAAGAAATTTAAACATGTCACATTATAATTTAAAATATGTTTACTACGTTTGGTAACATTTAGTTGGATAGTAAACAAGTTATGAGCTTCAAAACACTTTATATTCTCACGTATATATTAACTCTCCAAATCTGAATTGGGTCAAGGGTCCAAATGGATCTAAATCCACCAATATCTTACATATATATTGTTTGTTTCTTATAGCCGTCTATATTGTAACGCGCATTTGATCATTTGCGCGATATAACTGATGAATGACGGAGTTCGCATGTTATTGAATGACTGAAAAGACTGACGGCCGATATTCTCTAGCAAGCTTCGTTAATGTGTGGTTAGCATCAGGTTATAAGAACTGTTTGCTGCTTGCATGAACAACATTAGAAAATTAAAAGAAAAGGTAAAAGAGCAGGCAGAAAGAAACGTTCCGTCTAAATTATAGCTTTGTAGAGTTTTTCATAACCGAGTTATTACGAAAATAATTTTCAGAAAATTACAGTATTTAGCATGCAGTCGCCATATTGGTGCCCTTCTTTGGGATACCAATATGGCGGCCATAAAATTGTACAAGAAGTAGAGATTCTACCATCAATATCATTAGCTTTCACTTTAAAAAACTCTTTAGATATTACTTCTAAATTATTATCACTTATGAAAATTTAAAAATGACATACAAATATCCGTTTTGGTCGTGTTTGATACAGTTCAAAAACACTTTCATCCCGGACATCGAAAATTTCAAAATGCTTTATTTTCGAAACGAAGCACTGAATCGATACCAAACTTTGCATCAGGAGGTTAATGTCTCGCTTGTCTAGAATATTTAAAAAGAATAGTTTTGTAGACTTAAAAGTTTAGATTTTAGAATTTTGATGACGTCAGATGCAAACCAAGAATACTATTGTACAGACCAAAAGAGCTGTAAACTTTACCCGTTCCATTCCCAGAAAGCATCTTGATTGGCTTATTTTTAGTGTCCTCCAAAAACTAAAAATAAAAGAAAGTCTACAATATTTCAAACACTTCCTTGACGTGATCCATAACAACATAGCTCAAGCGTTCAAGTTTTTTTCTTTTGCAAAGAAACTTCTTTACATTGTGTAACTTTTGCAGTCTTTTCTCCGTCAAATATCATGAATTTGAATCACTTGTCATGACCTTTATTTGGCAGCTGTTAAACCATCAACGTATTATATTTCTTACATCGGCAGGCAAACGTTTTTTGTGTGCTGTTATTTATTGAGTCGGTAACGATCAATTGATATCGCACCAGCTATAAAAATATCTAGTAATACGGTGATCTTTTCAAATGCGAATGCCGAAAATTGTTTTCTGCCTCCAGCAATATATTAAATTCTCGCACGGATGATATTCACTGCAAAGCAAAACAGACATGGCTGCGTATACTTACTTGGTACTCGTCTTAGCCTTACATTCCTTCAGCGAGGTCGATGCAACTTCGTACGCACGCCTGGAGTCTCCTGATGGTTTCTTCAAGCTACAATGGACTTACAACAACGGCAAGTTGATATTCAAAATGACTTGTAAAACAACAGGCTGGTGTGCTGTGGGATTTACCACAACTGCTGATGGAAAGAACATGGTGAACTACGATATAGCGGTTGGCGGGTTTGCTTCTGGTGCGGGATACATTGATGTAAGTCAATCTAAACTGTGTTGTTGTTTTTCATCTTTTTTTGTCAGTCAGAGTCGGCTAGGGGGTATGTCATAATGGCTTTGTAGTCTGTTTACCTGTTTCAGGTAGGGTAAAAGCCATTCTGGGGCAAACTGGCCCACACTGCCGGAGCTCATCCCGGTTTTCGTAGCATGAAGCCGACTAGGAGTATATTGCTATTCCCCTGGATGGGATGCTAGTCCAACGCCAGGTTACCCCGGCCCCAGCATTTTGTTAGGTTGCCCTAACAGTTCGCCAGTTGGCCCATTTATACTCCTGGGTGGAGAGAGGTACTGTGAGAGTCAAGTATCTTGCCCAAGAACACAACACAGTGATCCCGGCCAGCGCTCGAACCTGGATCGCTCGACCCGGAGTCCAACGCGCTAACCATTAGGCCACAGCGTCTCCCACCGTCTGTTTGACGTTTAGCTGTAATGTTGTAACATTTGGGAAATCCGACGTGTAAAGTTTATCATTTTTTACCAACTTTCCATGATATCGTAAAAATGCCATGTCGAGATAGAGTTTCTGATTGGTTGATTCAGACGAACGTGGGTACGGTAATTGACAAAAACAACAGGCTTGAAGACAATAAATGGCTTTGTAGTACAAAGTATTCACTCTGCACTGTACTCATAATTATTACAAATACAATAAAATGTTTGCTTTGATTTTTCCAACAGGGTTACTATAGTACCACTGTAGGACTGCCACCAAAAGATGCAACGCCAAACTACGAGCTCATAAGGCAAGCGAAGATGGCGGACAAACTGTTGTGGAGTTCTCCAGGGTTGCTGTTACAGGAGACAATGATGACGATATTGAGTTTAAGGTAATTAATGTTCAACTATTAGAGCGGTTTTCGATTGAGTGTCGAAAGTAATCCCTGAATTGCTTTGGTTTTGCTTTACTACGCTCTGTGATTGGTTTAAAAATCTCGCGCCACCTACTCAACCAATCAGATGCAAAACCAAAACCAATCGCGACTTGGTCACACGCGTTTTCCCGCGCTTGGCGTCGGTTACGTGTATTTGCTTCGAGTTCTCATTGGTTCGTTTTGTTGTTTACGTTTGTTGTGATTGGCCAATGTAATTGCTTTGGTTTTGGTTTCACGACATTCGATTGAAAACTGCTCTATATGGAATATTTTAAGAACATGATAAAGTTATACAAATTAGCAGCCTATAATATGGAAACAATCAAGTACAAAACTGAGTAAAAAAATCTTAAAATTCATTGTGCAAAATTGTCACAAACAAACAGTACCACATGAAAGTAGTGCTCAATAGTTTTCATTTGAATGGTCACAAGGATAGGGTTTTACCCACAGACTTAAAAGGTACAGCCACATATATTGACTCAAGGCTTGATGAGTGAGTTCGCAGAAGTGTAAAACTAACAAAGTCATATTGATGACTTTAACATGAAGAACTGACCAACCTCATTCCCAGGGTCCCTCTTCTTCCCGCCGCCTGGAGACTCCCGCCGCGGTCAAACGTCTAAGCATGCGAACAAAAATAAACTACGCCGACAAACCTCAACATTACACCGTGTTTTAAACAAATGGTAAATCAACTGAATGCTGGAAATAATGTACTGAACTTTGTGTTTGAAAAGTCTGAACTTCTCCGAAAGCAATCGCGCCAGCAAATACGTCATGTTGCTTAGCAACTTCGGGGCTCAGTCCCCCTCGGAGGTGAGATTTCGTCATCAACTGGTACTTATTCCCCCGACTGTTTCATCTCGCGTCATATACTACGCAGCCTTGATTTTGTGTGTACTTTTATTTTGTTTAATCACATCTGGATATGTTTTGTAATTTTCAGGGTGACACTGACGTTACAGTTGTGTGGGCTTTACACAGTAGCTCTGATGCAAATGTTGGTTTGTCAAAACACACTAAGACGGGAGTATTGAGTGGCAAGCATAACCTGATCAAAGAAGCTATGACGGCCGGTACAGCCAGTGTGATTGTCCCATCTGTTGTGCCTGTTCTGCTCATCTTAAGCGCGTATCTTCTCTCTTTCTAAGGAGAAATGTCATGGCTATCAGTCCAATGCGCTGACAATTTTTTGTTTTACTTGTTTTCATGCTATACGCTTGCATTGGCGGCTCAGGGGAGGCGCCCCTCCCATGCATCTTCACTAATTAACCCCCCGCCGTCTTTTCGCTGACAAAATAAATAATTTTTGCCCAGGGTAAACAAAATAATTAAATAATTAAAATAATACTAATAATGAAATGCCAAATAATAGTAAAATAGTGCAGAAAAATTAATAACCACTGGTAACGTGAAAAAATACTTGTTTTTGGTTGATTTTGTAAGGAATTATGAAGTATTTTTTAGTCGATTATATCTCTTTCGCGGTAATGGTGACCTATTCTTTTTATTCTATATTTTGAATGTTCAACCAGGAAAAGTTTCAGAAACTTTCTAGTGCAACTTTTATTTCGATGGAATTACCTTAATTTTTTGGTAGGTTGCCTTTGCAAGCTTAGAGCTAGTATAAGTACAGTTTACAGCTAACTAGTTAGAACTTTGCCTCTGCTTCAAATAACCGCATTGTAACTGGTAGCAAGTACTGATCTAATAAAATATTTGTATGTTGTTGTCTGTGTTCTTCTGTCAGTGAGCCTGAAGCATACAAAATAAGTCCAAAATTTCCCAGATCGAAGTAAAGAGAGATCCCATCTTCCCGTTACCTCAGTTCAGTGGCTATGCGTTTGTTGAGCTCCATTATTGGTTAAAGGTGCAGTGTCACCAAGATTTAGTACTACTTAAACATCCTAGCAGAAGTATTTGTATCAATGGAAATCCACTAATAGTGGCCTGGTCTTGCTAAAAGTTACTATACATGTACTAGTACAGAAAAAACTGACTGTTAATTAATAAAACATTTCTTTGATTAAGGACGAGTAGGAAGGAAGTGGAATGAAACTTGAAAAAGTCGGGCCGATGTTTTCACGTTTTACGGTGTTCTTGGGAAAAATAGCTCAAAATCAATTATTCTGGTTTGTTCCCACCTCAGGAGAATTAATTGATCTCTTTCTTTTGTTGTTCAGGAGCAATTTTGTGCATCAGCGAGTGTACCTTCATAATTAATTCAAGCGTAGTTTACACAAAAACTTGGGAGAATTCTCGTGATACTGCCCCTTTAAAAAGGGTCGCGCAGGGCTCGTTTCCCGAACAGCGGCTGGTAATTAATCGAGCCTAGCATCGTGTTCTAACCATGCAAGAGACGATGATCTGAGAGAAGGATTCCCCGTGCGCCATGCTGTGAAAATTATTTATCTCCTTCCGATCGAGGCTCTGACATCACGTTAATGGCACTGACCAATCAGGTAGCGCTCTTAAAATAGCTAAGCTATGGTCTGAAAATTAAACAAATATTTAAAAAATCATCATTTTAGAAGGTGACAATGTTTTTTATTCACTAATTTTAATTTTAAAAGCCACTTTTCAATTCTACGCGCGGCTCGGGTCGCAGCTCGCGAGTGTCTCGCGCGTTGTTTATCCCGCGAAAAATGCAAAAGTCTGGCCACGCAGGCTACACTCGAAGGGTTTCCGATTTTTATTATCCAATCAAAAACGAGCGCATGCCGTCACGGTTTCCGAAAAAGCACGGCACAACAAGGATACATCATGTTGCTTAGCAACGAAAACCGCGCACTCAATCAATGACTGGTACTTGTTCCCCCGCGGACTGATATCCAGACAATTTTGAAATATTTTTTGTTTTACCTTAATTGTTCGTCTATTATATCGAATTATAGCTCCAAGAAATTGTGTGCATTTATTAATGAAATCAAAGCGAAGCGCAATAATCATAAGTTGTTATGATTCGCCGAAAAACAAAACAAATCATAGCATCTAAATTCAATTTTATTAATTAGCCATAGTTTATTATTACTTTATCACTCCATTTCAAGCTGTAAAACTAAGTTATGATTTTTAACAGATGGTTGTATTCCAAGAAAATATTACATTTTGCTGTAATGAAATGGGGATTTCTCTAGATTTGGCGCCCGCGCCAAACCCCAGACATTTTTCATTGAAAATTGCATGGCAATTTTATATTTGCATTCTTTATAGCAATCTACTTCTGAATAGGAATATAACTCCTTTTTGAAATACAATTTCCTGTAAACAATATACTCGGAATTAGACATTCAATGTAGAATACAATTGTTAAATTAAGTTCCAGCATCCTTTAACAATGTTTTTCTAGGGCGAGATTGCATATGGCTTCTACGTTTATCTTAAATTAATGTTTCTCGCAACTATAGTAAATTACAGATATTTTGTCGTTTCTTTTTTTTTTAAGTCTGCTAAGTACGTATTCGGGTTGCAAACGACTTTCTTCAATTACAAAGTGTCCTCGCCTCCGGTCTGTTTTCAATGCCATTATTTCGTATTTTTATTCATATTTTGAGCTAAAATCGCTGCTCGTTCTGCAATTGGCACAAATCCTTCTTCCTTTCTCCATTTTGTCAATCTTGCTGCGAACCAGTTCTGAAAAGTACAATAAAATCCTACTTGAAATTCACTGAATGAAAATTGCTGAAATTGTAATAAATTATGAAGCGGCAGCGAAATAACAAAGTTCCGCCGCCCATATAAGCTTAATTATACCTTCTACCTTGCGATTGAGAGTTATTTAATATTCATATATCAGTTTTAATAAAAGCATTCGGGCAAATAAGTAAATATATTTGCATGGGAAGGCCGGAGTCGAAATACTTCCGATTTTTTGACGATTTGACAAATTGTGTAGGGAGGATTCAAATTTCAACTTTTGTATTCAAATCGAAGTAAAACATATTCAGTAATAAAATATCACCACTCAATATAAATCGGCAAATCATTGTCAAACTTAAATCATCATGTTGACAGTTTTACGAAAAAGCACAGGAATAGTTAAAAGCAAATCGGTTACAAAGATCATTTCGGATCGATGAAACTTATTTCGCAATAAAGATTTTATAATTTTTCTCGTCTCAAATATTTTTCAAATAAGTATGATATTTGGAATACCACGAAAAGTACATATATATAAAGCTCTCAATCGACCGGCCGTGAATATAGCCGGTCTAATTAATTGCAGTCAAATTCAGTCGAATATATAATACGCCGTCTCGATATTAAAATTTTTCTTTAAAACTTCAAAGATATCCTTTCAGTTTCGAGAGCGAAATTTCTTGAACACTTTTTAACACTTGATGTTGGTTTTTCTGAGAACGTGTCAAAAAGGAAAACAACAAAATGTTTGAATCTTACCTCGATTTCCTCTTCTTTAACTCCTATGTCGGCGGCGAGAAGTGACATGCTCAATGAATCCGGAAATCTGCACGACTTAAACGCGTCCTCCAAAGCTGTTGACTTCTCTTTATCTTCCCCAATCTTCTTTAGAATATCGGCCATCGCGGATCTGTTTTACTCGCGAAAACCTCCGAAGTTTAGAAAACCCAACTTTTCGTGACGCAGAGCTGGGTTTTTTCGGTCAGCTGGTCGGGGATTAAAGCGCGGACATAGCTTTACAATGGTTGTGATGGTCTACAAATGAAACGTTTTGTGCAAATTTTTCATGTAAAGCAGGTGGTTTGCGGCCAACCCGATTGGCTGAGGTTGCCATTAAATACTTCCCTCGGCCTGTACCATGAGTAGCGTCATATCATTATTTCATAGCTCGCCCACGAATAAATAACATATCAGCACAAAAGAACTGGCATAAAACTGGCAGCTGAAATGTGCGAATTTATATTATTTGCATGAAAACCGCGTGCATGAATACCAAGAATTTCTATTTTATTTTATTTTTCTATGAAAAGAAAAGACAACAGCGTTCGGTAATAGTGAATACAATACGAAACAACGTTGGTTTGGCGTCTTTGTAACGAAAAAAACCACAAGTATAAAATATTCAACAAAAAATTGACACACTGCCTCAATTTTGCTAACCATCGTATTTTGCATACGATCGAATCTTCGCTGATTTCATTCAATTGTGGTAATATATGGAAAATATCGGTTTAGCAAAGTGAGAATCACTTTAATTTTGACGTTTTCGTTAATCTATACATAGCGAGTTTTAACACCTAGACTAAAAAGCAGGATTGTGTTTGTATTTGTACTCATTAAAACTGGGCTTTCGTGTGTTTATTCTGTATTTTGTGTGTTGTGTGTAATATGAATAAAGGTCTGTTTTATATGGGTCTTGATTTTAAAAATATGTGCATGAAAATTTCGCAATATCTCTATAAAGTTTTAGCGGAATAGGCTTCGGAACGTCCAAGATATAAAGCTTTGCCTTATGAATTTATTCATATCCAAGTATGAAATGTAAAGTGTAAAATGTGAAGTGTGAAATGTGAAGTGTAAATGTGAAGTGTGAAATGTGAAGTGTAAAATGTGAAGTGTGAAATGTGAAGTGTAAAATGTGAAATATGGAATGTAAAATGTGAAGTGTGAAATGTGAAATATGGAATGTAAAATGTGAAGTGTGAAATGTGAAATATGGAATGTAAAATGTGAAACGTGAAATGTTAAATGTGGAATGTAAAATGTGAAGTGTGAAATGTGAAAGAAGAAGAATCAACGTCGCGCCAGAGTCGCGTAGACTGGCGCGACTTCGGATTCAAAACGTCGAGCTACAGTCGCGCTGACACGACCGATAGCGCGACGTTTGAGCCAGGCCTTAATAATTTTCATTCTGAAGGGCTGAGTAGATAACAGTACTAAGGCTTGGATCAATTCTTCTCGTAAATTTCGTACTAATAAATATTGGCTATTCTGCCCATACTTACTCGAACACATGATCCATTTTGCTCGGCGTTAAAGGCTGCTCGGACATACTTGTAGCTAAAATGTATTCATCCTCGTTAGCCGAGTGAGTG
This sequence comes from Desmophyllum pertusum, assembly GCA_029204205.1. Classification (NCBI taxonomy): domain Eukaryota; kingdom Metazoa; phylum Cnidaria; class Anthozoa; order Scleractinia; family Caryophylliidae; genus Desmophyllum; species Desmophyllum pertusum. The sequence goes on from MU825880.1 coordinate 2,514,004, forward strand.
ACAGCGATTCTTTTTATCTTGTGTAAACATTCACTCTTTCAGGCCCAGATGATACCCTGTCAATTTTAGGTGGGGGGGGGGGGGGGGGGGGGATTTTGAAACCCTATACCAGACCATCACATACCCATGCATATAGCTTATATGGGCCTTAATCACGCGGCGGCCATCTTAAATCCCAGAGGATTTAAAACCTTTGTTTCCGCATCTGAAAACCACGCGTAAACTCGTTTTTTAAACGTCTGAATGCGAGGGCTTGGGGGACCTTGGGGAATAAAAAGCTATTGTTTTTACCAACATGGCGGGCTGTGAAAAAGGCCCATACAAATGTATGGGAGTACCACGGGTTCACGTTAACATTATTCTTCCATTTGTTTGTTAACTTATTAGTTAGGATTTCTGTCAAGCTGTTCGCGGACAAACTTTATACGTGTTGTGGATCAGTCCGGTGTATGAGTCTAAAACTGATGTTATTTATTATTTTATTTAATACTTTGCGTTATTCATTACATTAACTCTTTTGGTGAAATCTCATATTGGCAATACATGGACCTCTTTATTCACCTTATCTACTGTATATATTGGGAAATTTTTAATCAAATCAAAACGTTTCTAAATAAGTGAAGTGTTTTAAAAAGACTATTTATAAGAGTTTATACAGTCGAACCTCCGCTAACGGACACCTCCCGTAGGCGGACACCTCTCGTAAGCGAACACTTGGTCATGTACCCAGCTACATACAAACACTACATTTTAAGCCTCCCATAAGCGGACACCTCTCTTAAGCGGACACTTTTACAGGCCCCGAGGGTGTCCGCTTACGGGAGGTTCGACTGTAGTAGGCTATGGAGCTGTGTCACGGATGATTACGGAAAGAAAAAGAAGGGAGGTTAAAATTGGAGACAGTCAGACAGTAGCCTGCGTAGCAGGCGCTGGAATAAAATACAGAGCGCGAGTTGGAGACCGGGCGCGTACGAGGAAAGAGACGCGAGAGGCACTGTTTCTTGCTGTTTCGCGCGAGGCACTGTCTCTCGTCTTGCACGTTTCCTTCCTTCATGCACCCCTATAACTCGGGTTCTAACTCGCGCTCTATTTTACCCAGGCTAGTCAGACGGTGAAAGACGAAGATGTGGCTTCCGTAATCATCCGTGACATTGTTACATGAGGATACAACAAAGAGCCTTTTGCTTTGGATTGGATTGGTAACGACGCCATGCTGTAATTGTGAGCATTTTGCAAGTAAAGCAGTTGATTGTAATGTGTAATGAGTGGGTTTTTCTTTAAACACGAAGACGCACTATAAAAGGAGAGGTACCTAAGGTACCTCGAGTTCATTTGTCAATCAACAGCGAACGAGACAATAGCTGAAAATTAGTCGTCAGTAGAGAATAAATAATGTTTCGTTTTTCTTTCTATAAATCATTCTAAGTCCACGGAATAATGACTAGTTTCTTGAAATATTTCGGTGTGCAAGAAACAGCAAAAGAACATAGAATATTATCATAACTAACGTGCGTGTTTACGCTGACACAACCCGCGAAATTCAAACTCGGTCATGAAAGTTTCATATTTGAAGTACATAATTTTGAATTATCTGTTCTAAAAGTTTTACTTCACATCTTACCGAGAACAAACGAGGAAATTTGAGACATTATAAGGTTTTATGTTCATAGTAGATACAAAAATTGTAAAGGAATACAAGAACGTTACAAAGCTCTAGCCTCCACGTGCAATACTAAAATGTAAACTAGATGGAAAGTATGAGGAAAGTAGGAGGAGCTTAGCCTTTTATAGTGCGTCTTCGTGTCTAATGATATGTGGACTTTCAACCAGAATATCTTTTTTCGCATTTATCGATCATTGTTTATGTATGTCTTTTGCATATTTTGTTATCATTATTTGGTATTTTAGTACAAATATTACTTGGTGTTATTTATTTAACCAAGTTTATCGTTTATCCTACGTAAAAATTCCTTATTCTGCCAGCGAAGTTAGTTAAAAGTCTAAAAATGTTTGGCCAAAAATGGTCTACTCTGCTCGAACTGTATGCCGGTATTATTTATCCGAGCCAGTGTGGCGAATGCAGGGAATTTCCTTGCTCGAATAAGAGGGGGCCCTAGATCCGCTTACCACCCACCCCCCCCCCCCCCCCCCTCCCCAAATGCAAGCGTAGCATGAACACGATCGAATAAAAATATTTCTTAAGCGCATCAGAACCGATAGCCATAACAATTCCCTTTAAAAAGAGAGAAGATACGTGCTTAAGATGACCAGAACAGACAAAACAGATGGGACAATCACACTGGCTGTATCCGTTGGAATAGCTGGTGACTGCCTGGCCGCTAGAGCCTCTTTGATCAGGTTATGCTTGCCACTCAATACTCCCGTCTTAGTGTGTTTTGACAGGCCAGCATCTGCATCAGAGCTGCTGTGTAACGCCCACACAACAGTAACTTCAGTATCATCCTGAAAATTACAAATAAAAAACATCTAGATGAGATTAAACAAAACAAAAGGGCACACAAAATCGAGGCTGTGCATATGTCGCGAGATGAAAGCACAGATAGGCCTTAATTACAAAAGCCGCCATGTTGGTTTATCGCGAATAATGCCTATTTCAACCATATATTTAAGTTGTGAATAAAGGCCTAACAAACTTCCAATCCCACCTCCATTCAGATTTCCCCTTTCTCGTGTCAGTTCTCAGCCTTGTTCCCAGGGTCTCTCTACTTTCCGCCACTTTCGCTCCAAAGCCAGGGGCAAGAAGAAGAGAGACCCTGGGAATGAGGTTGGTCAGTTCTTCGTGTTAAAGTCATCAATATTACCAATATAGCTCGTTCTCAAAAGCCTGGCTTTCCGTTTTACATTTCTCCGAACTCATTCAGTTCAACAATCGTTTGATCATTTCCACAGTTATAGACTGGTAATTTTCATGTCTTTACCTTCTTAAAATATTCCATAAATGGTAGTTCAACATTAATTACCTGAAACTGTCCATCATTATTGTCTCCTGTAACAGCATCCCTGGAGAACTCCACAACAGTTATTCCGCCATCTTCACTTGCCTTTATGAGCTGGACGTTTTGCGTTGCATCTTTTGGTGGCAGTCCTGTAGTGGTACTATAGTAATCCTGTAGGCAAAATCAAAGCTATTTTTTATTGTATTTGTAATAATTACGGTCATTACAGTGCAGAGTGAATACAGACTACAAATCCATTTATATCGTACCCATAGCTGACCCTGACTTACTAAATAAACAACAACAACGTACAACAACCCAATAACAACAACAACAACAACAACAACAACAACAACAAAACAGTTTACATCAACTTACAGCGATATATCCCGCATTCGAAGTGAATCCACCAACCGCTATATCGTAATTCTTCATGAACCGTCCACCAGCATTTGTGGTAAACCCTACAGCACACCAGCCTGTCGTTTTACAAGTCATTTTGAATATCAACTTTCTGTTGTCATAAGTCCATTGCAGTTTGAAGAAACCGTCAGAGGATGCCAGGCTTGCATAGGATGGAGGCACAGTCGTCGGACCTCCTGAATCCTCAGTTGATGAAGTTGCAGTTATCATTGTCACGGATGGCTGTATACTCGAAGATGGCTGCATAACCACCGTTGTCGAAGATGGCTGCATACCCACTGTTGTCGAAGGTGGCTGCATACCCACTGTTGTCGAAGGTGGCTGCATTCCCATCGAAGATGACTGCATACCTACTGTTGACGAAGATGGCTGCATTCCCATTATTGTTGAAGATGGTTGCATGGCTAACATAGCCATCATTATCAGGTTATGCCTGCCGCTCAATATTCCCCTCGCAGTGTGTTGTGACAGGCCAACATTTGCATCGCTACTGCTGTGGTAAGCCCATACCACCTTGACTTCGGTATCTTTCTGTAAATTAATAATTTTTTTTAATTAGATTTTAAAATTGAATTGCTATTCACGTGCCTAACTGATTCGCAAAACCTTACCATAAACTGCACATCATTATTGTCTCCTGTAACAGCATCCCTGGAGAACTCCACAACAGTTTGTCCGCCATCTTCAGTTGCATTTATGAGCTCGTAGTTTTGTGTTGCATCTTTAGGTGGCCGGCTCGTAGAGGTACTCCAGTAATCCTGTTGGCAAAATTAAAGACCCATTTCAACCAAAATGCATTGCGCGCCGCGCCGATTTTCGCTCAGACAGAAAATCTGCAAATCGCCATTTTGAGCGCGAAAGTGGCAAGCAGAATCCACTTCCATCGAGCTTTAATTTCTAGAATAATCGTTCTTTTTCGTGGTTTGAGGCTTTATTTAGTATCGTTTTCTTACTTTATGTGAATATTTCAAGAAGAGTCGTTAGTAAGGAAGGGAAAATCAGATGTCGCAAAAGGCCTCCAGGCGTCTTCGAGGCCGGCCTAAACTACCTGGGAAACCAAAGTTCATTAGAGTTCGGGAGTATGTCTTCCAGCTATGGAGGGAAAGAAAAAGGCAGCTTGGATTCGAGAAGATTTCCGATAGCAATTTTGCTGAAATTCTACTTCATCGCTGCGAAGTAATGTCGAAGTTGACGAGAGGTAAGCTGCAGGAAGTGTTCGTGTCGTTCGTGTAGCTTTAGTTTGGGTTATAATTTTTAAATTTAGCTCTTGCCTTATTCGAGTTTTTTTCTTGCTCAAACAGTGAAATTTACGTAGAAGATGAGGGAGAATTTGAATACCCTGTTTTCCCTGGTGATGGTAAGGAACGCTTCGCATCTTCGATCACAGATACAACTGTCCCCTCTATGCATTTGCAGTGGAAAGTTATAGATACATTTATGTCATATTTTAGCGGAACAACAACCGATTATGTCCACACCAGTACGTGCTGGACGGTTGGCAGCCAGACATCTCGAACAGTTTCAAACCTGAGCAGTTCTTATAGAGAGTGCAGGTGGTAAGCGCCACCCGCGAAATGGCTTCCAATCAGAACCGTCTCAAAACAAAAACACAAGCGCGCAAAGCAGCTTGGATGAAAATGGGTCTTTTAAAGCAAACATTTTAATTATTTTATCTGCAATAATTACGGTCATTATAGTGCAGAGTGAATACAGACTACAAAACCATTGATGGCCTTCAAACCTATCGTTTTTGTCAATTACCGTATACCCAAATTCGTAATCGACCAATCAGAAACTTTATCACGATCTCGTCTCGTGACAAATCGACTTCAAATCAATTCAAGACCGATAAAATTCAATGGTCTTTTCCAATCCAGATGACAATCATATTGAAATAGTATAAAGCGACTTGTTCGTTTGATCAGTTCATTTTATAATTAACTTCGACTTCCCTCGCCGTTTTTTCAGTGAACGCAGCGAACAAACTTCATAAACTTGGTACATTACTATTACGGTGTCGGTCAGTCCCAGCTAAGCTCGTTTTTTCAGTTAAGCTAATCTTCCACAAACTCAATTTCAGTTAATCCCTTGATAGTCCGCTCCCTGCTTGCTAAACTACATCACTTCTTATTTACTTTAACCAAACGAAAACACGGTAAATAACCGTGTAGATTGACTTACATCAAGGTATCCCGCACCAGAAGCAAAACCCTCCAACCGCTATATCGTAGTTCTGCATGTTCCTTCCACCAGCAGTTGTGGTAAACCCTACAGCACACCAGCCTGTCGTTTTACAAGTCATTTTGAATATCAACTTGCTGTTGTCATAAGTCCATTGTAGCTTGAAGAAACCGTCAGGAGACTCCAGGCTTGCATAGGATGGAGGCGCAGTCGTCGGACCTCCTGAATCCTCAGTTGATGAAGTTGTAGTTATCATTGTCGCGGATGGCTGTATACTCGAAGATGGCTGCATAACCACCGTTGTCGAAGATGGCTGCATTCCCACTGTTGTCGAAGGTGGCTGCATTCCCATTATTGTGAAGGTGACTGCATGGCTAACATAGCCATCATTATCAGGTTATGCCTTCCGCTCAATATTCCCCTCTCAGTGTGTTGTGACAGGCCATTATTTGCATCGTTACTGCTGTGGTAAGCCCATACCACCTTGACTTCGGTATCGTTCTGTAAATTAATTTTTTTAATTAGATTTTAAAATTGAAGGGTTACCGAAATAACAGTACTGCAACTCAGTGAATAAATCAACTTTGTTTGTAAAAGAGTAACATTAATAAAGATAGTCATCTCATTCAAATTATAGTTTATGTCATTTTGTACTGATATTTTCATCCGACAAATAGGTAAATAGACTGCAGATATATTTGACCAAATGAATGCAAACAGTATACTACTGCGAGAAATGACATACTTCCCGAAAGTACACCCACATCTCAACCCACCCCATCGGGCACATACCCGTATAGCTTTTATAAGGCAATTCCCCTGGGATATTATGATAGTTCCCTGGTTGACCCAAAATTTGATCTAAAAGTTTTTGTTTGTGACATTTCCGCGTGTTAGTCACTTGCTAGTCACGTGCCTAACTGATTCGCAAAACCTTACCATAAACTGCACATCTTTAGCATTGTCTCCTGTAACAGCATCCCTGGAGAACTCCACAACAGTTTGTCCGCCATCTTCAGTTGCATTTATGATCGCGTAGTTTTGTGTTGCATCTTTTGGTGGCGATCGTAGAGGTACTCCAGTAATCCTGTTGGCAAAATCAAAACAAACTTTTTAATTATTTTATCTGCACTAATTACGGTCATTACAGTGGCAGAGTGAATACAGACTACAAAGCCATTGATGGCCTTCAAACCTGTCGTTTTTGTCAATTACCGTATACCCAAATTCGCAATCGACCAATCAGAAACTTTATCTCGATCTCGTCTCGTGACAAATCGACTACAAATCAATTCAAGACCGATAAAATTCAATGGTCTATTCTAATCCATATGAGAATCATATTGAAATAGTATTAAGCGACTTGTTCGTTTGATCAGTTCATTTTATAATTAACTTCGGCTTCCCTCACCGTTCTTTCAGTGGACGCAGCGAACAAACTTCATAAACTTGGTACATTACTATTACGGTGTCGGTCAGTCCCAGCTAAGTTCGATTTTTCAGTTAAGCTGATCTTCCACAAACTTAATCCCATGATAGTCCGCTCGCTGCTTGCTAAACTACATCACTTCTTATTTACTTTAACCAAACGAAAACACGCTAAACAATTAACCGTGTAGATTGACTTACATCAAGGTATCCCGCACCAGAAGCAAACCCTCCAACCGCTATATCGTAGTTCACCATGTTCCTTCCATCAGCAGTTGTGGTAAACCCTACAGCACACCAGCCTGTCGTTTTACAAGTCATTTTGAATATCAACTTGCTGTTGTCATAAGTCCATTGTAGCTTGAAGAAACCGCCAGGAGACTCCAAGCTTGCATAGGATGGAGGCGCAGTCGTCGGACCTCCTATTATCACTGTCGCGGATGGCTGTATACTCGAAGATGGCTGCATACCCACTGTTATCGAAGGTGGCTGCATTCCCACTGCTGTCGAAGGTGGCTTCATTCCCATTGTTGTCGAAGGTGGCTGCATGGCTAACATAGCCATCATTATCAGGTTATGCCTGCCGCTCAATATTCCCGTCGCAGTGTGTTTTGACAGGCCAGCATTTGCATCGCTACTGCTGTGGTAAGCCCATACCACCTTGACTTCGGTATCATTCTGGAAATTAATTTATAAAAATATATTTTAAAATTGAAGAGTTACCGAAATAACAGTACTGCAACTCAGTGAATAAATCAACTTTGTTTCTAAAAGGGTAACATTGATAGAGATACGAAACTCATTCAAATTATGTCATTTTATATTGATATTTTCAACACACAAATAGGTAAATAGACTGCAGATGTTATATTATTATGCTCAAAATCAAATGAGATTGGAAATACAATGTACATCGGGGAGATGAAGTGAACTCTTCTACCTTTATTACACATGAATTTGACCAATGCAAACAGTACTACCGCGAGAAATGTCAAAACATACTTCCCGAAAGAACACCCACATCTCAACCCACCCCATCGACACATACCCGTATAGCTTTTATGAGGCAATTCCCCTGGGATATTATGATAGTTCCCTGGTTGACTGAGAATTAGATCTAAAAGTTTGTATTTGTGATCATTTCCGCATGCTAGTCGTCACGTGCTAGTCACGTGCTAGTCACGTGCCTAACTGAATCGAAAACCTTACCATAAACTGCACATCATTATTGTCTCCTGTAACAGCATCCCTGGAGAACTCCACAACAGTTTGTCCGCCATCTTCAGTTACATTTATGAGCTCGTAGTTTTGTGTTGCATCTTTTGGTGGCCGGCTCGTAGAGGTACTCCAGTAATCCTGTTGGCAAAATCAAAGCAAACATTTTAATTATTTTATCTGTAATAATTACGGTCATTACAGTGGAGAGTGAATACAGACTACAAAGCCATTGATGGCCTTCAAAGCTGTCGTTTTTGTCAATTACCGTATACCCAAATTCGCAATCGACCAATCAGAAGCTTTATCTCGATCTCGTCTCGTCAGGACAAATCGACTACAAATCAATTCAAGACCGATAAAATTCCATGGTCTTTTCCAATCCATATGAGAATCATATTGAAATAGTATTAAGCGACTTGTTCGTTTGATCAGTTCATTTTATAATTAACATCGACTTCCGTCACCGTTCTTTCAGTGGACGCAGCGAACAAACTTCATAAACTTGGTACATTACTATTACGGTGTCGGTCAGTCCCAGCTGAGCTCGATTTTTCAGTTAAGCTGATCTTCCACAAACGTAATCCCATGATAGTCCGCTCGCTGCTTGCTAAACTACATCACTTCTTATTTACTTTAACCAAACGAAAACACGCTAAACAATTAACCGTGTAGATTGACTTACATCAAGGTATCCCGCACCAGAAGCAAACCCTCCAACCGCTATATCGTAGTTCACCATGTTCCTTCCATCAGCAGTTGTGGTAAACCCTACAGCACACCAGCCTGTCGTTTTACAAGTCATTTTGAATATCAACTTGCTGTTGTCATAAGTCCATTGTAGCTTGAAGAAACCGCCAGGAGACTCCAAGCTTGCATAGGATGGAGGCGCAGTCGTCGGACCTCCTATTATCACTGTCGCGGATGGCTGTATACTCGAAGATGGCTGCATACCCACTGTTATCGAAGGTGGCTGCATTCCCACTGCTGTCGAAGGTGGCTTCATTCCCATTGTTGTCGAAGGTGGCTGCATGGCTAACATAGCCATCATTATCAGGTTATGCCTGCCGCTCAATATTCCCGTCGCAGTGTGTTTTGACAGGCCAGCATTTGCATCGCTACTGCTGTGGTAAGCCCATACCACCTTGACTACGGTATCATTCTGGAAATTAATTTATAAAAATATATTTTAAAATTGAAGAGTTACCGAAATAACAGTACTGCAACTCAGTGAATAAATCAACTTTGTTTCTAAAAGGGTAACATTGATAGAGATACGAAACTCATTCAAATTATGTCATTTTATATTGATATTTTCAACACACAAATAGGTAAATAGACTGCAGATATTATTATTATTATTATGCTCAAAATCAAATGAGATTGGAAATACAATGTACATCGGGGAGATGAAGTGAACTCTTCTACCTTTATTACACATGAATTTGACCAATGCAAACAGTACTACCGCGAGAAATGTCAAAACATACTTCCCGAAAGAACACCCACATCTCAACCCACCCCATCGACACATACCCGTATAGCTTTTATGAGGCAATTCCCCTGGGATATTATGATAGTTCCCTGGTTGACTGAGAATTAGATCTAAAAGTTTGTATTTATGATCATTTCCGCATGCTAGTCGTCACGTGCTAGTCACGTGCTAGTCACGTGCCTAACTGAATCGAAAACCTTACCATAAACTGCACATCATTATTGTCTCCTGTAACAGCATCCCTGGAGAACTCCACAACAGTTTGTCCGCCATCTTCAGTTACATTTATGAGCTCGTAGTTTTGTGTTGCATCTTTTGGTGGCCGGCTCGTAGAGGTACTCCAGTAATCCTGTTGGCAAAATCAAAGCAAACATTTTAATTATTTTATCTGTAATAATTACGGTCATTACAGTGGAGAGTGAATACAGACTACAAAGCCATTGATGGCCTTCAAACCTGTCGTTTTTGTCAATTACCGTATACCCAAATTCGCAATCGACCAATCAGAAGCTTTATCTCGATCTCGTCTCGTGACAAATCGACTACAAATCAATTCAAGACCGATAAAATTCCATGGTCTTTTCCAATCCATATGAGAATCATATTGAAATAGTATTAAGCGACTTGTTCGTTTGATCAGTTCATTTTATAATTAACATCGACTTCCCTCACCGTTCTTTCAGTGGACGCAGCGAACAAACTTCATAAACTTGGTACATTACTATTACGGTGTCGGTCAGTCCCAGCTGAGCTCGATTTTTCAGTTAAGCTGATCTTCCACAAACTTAATCCCATGATAGTCCGCTCGCTGCTTGCTAAACTACATCACTTCTTATTTACTTTAACCAAACGAAAACACGCTAAACAATTAACCGTGTAGATTGACTTACATCAAGGTATCCCGCACCAGAAGCAAACCCTCCAACCGCTATATCGTAGTTCACCATGTTCCTTCCATCAGCAGTTGTGGTAAACCCTACAGCACACCAGCCTGTCGTTTTACAAGTCATTTTGAATATCAACTTGCTGTTGTCATAAGTCCATTGTAGCTTGAAGAAACCGCCAGGAGACTCCAAGCTTGCATAGGATGGAGGCGCAGTCGTCGGACCTCCTATTATCACTGTCGCGGATGGCTGTATACTCGAAGATGGCTGCATACCCACTGTTATCGAAGGTGGCTGCATTCCCACTGCTGTCGAAGGTGGCTTCATTCCCATTGTTGTCGAAGGTGGCTGCATGGCTAACATAGCCATCATTATCAGGTTATGCCTGCCGCTCAATATTCCCGTCGCAGTGTGTTTTGACAGGCCAGCATTTGCATCGCTACTGCTGTGGTAAGCCCATACCACCTTGACTACGGTATCATTCTGGAAATTAATTTATAAAAATATATTTTAAAATTGAAGAGTTACCGAAATAACAGTACTGCAACTCAGTGAATAAATCAACTTTGTTTCTAAAAGGGTAACATTGATACTCATCCAAATTATGTCATTTTATATTGATATTTTCAACACACAAATAGGTAAATAGACTGCAGATGTTATAATCAGATGAGATTGGAAATACAATGTACATCGGGGAGATGAAGTGAACTCTTCTACCTTTATTACACATGAATTTGACCAATGCAAACAGTACTACCGCGAGAAATGTCAAAACATACTTCCCGAAAGAACACCCACATCTCAACCCACCCCATCGACACATACCCGTATAGCTTTTATGAGGCAATTCCCCTGGGATATTATGATAGTTCCCTGGTTGACTGAGAATTAGATCTAAAAGTTTGTATTTATGATCATTTCCGCATGCTAGTCGTCACGTGCTAGTCACGTGCTAGTCACGTGCCTAACTGAATCGAAAACCTTACCATAAACTGCACATCATTATTGTCTCCTGTAACAGCATCCCTGGAGAACTCCACAACAGTTTGTCCGCCATCTTCAGTTACATTTATGAGCTCGTAGTTTTTGTGTTGCATCTTTTGGTGGCCGGCTCGTAGAGGTACTCCAGTAATCCTGTTGGCAAAATCAAAGCAAACATTTTAATTATTTTATCTGTAATAATTACGGTCATTACAGTGGAGAGTGAATACAGACTACAAAGCCATTGATGGCCTTCAAACCTGTCGTTTTTGTCAATTACCGTATACCCAAATTCGCAATCGACCAATCAGAAGCTTTATCTCGATCTCGTCTCGTGACAAATCGACTACAAATCAATTCAAGACCGATAAAATTCCATGGTCTTTTCCAATCCATATGAGAATCATATTGAAATAGTATTAAGCGACTTGTTCGTTTGATCAGTTGATTTTATAATTAACATCGACTTCCCTCACCGTTCTTTCAGTGGACGCAGCGAACAAACTTCATAAACTTGGTACATTACTATTACGGTGTCGGTCAGTCCCAGCTGAGCTCGATTTTTCAGTTAAGCTGATCTTCCACAAACTTAATCCCATGATAGTCCGCTCGCTGCTTGCTAAACTACATCACTTCTTATTTACTTTAACCAAACGAAAACACGCTAAACAATTAACCGTGTAGATTGACTTACATCAAGGTATCCCGCACCAGAAGCAAACCCTCCAACCGCTATATCGTAGTTCACCATGTTCCTTCCATCAGCAGTTGTGGTAAACCCTACAGCACACCAGCCTGTCGTTTTACAAGTCATTTTGAATATCAACTTGCTGTTGTCATAAGTCCATTGTAGCTTGAAGAAACCGCCAGGAGACTCCAAGCTTGCATAGGATGGAGGCGCAGTCGTCGGACCTCCTATTATCACTGTCGCGGATGGCTGTATACTCGAAGATGGCTGCATACCCACTGTTATCGAAGGTGGCTGCATTCCCACTGCTGTCGAAGGTGGCTTCATTCCCATTGTTGTCGAAGGTGGCTGCATGGCTAACATAGCCATCATTATCAGGTTATGCCTGCCGCTCAATATTCCCGTCGCAGTGTGTTTTGACAGGCCAGCATTTGCATCGCTACTGCTGTGGTAAGCCCATACCACCTTGACTACGGTATCATTCTGGAAATTAATTTATAAAAATATATTTTAAAATTGAAGAGTTACCGAAATAACAGTACTGCAACTCAGTGAATAAATCAACTTTGTTTCTAAAAGGGTAACATTGATACTCATCCAAATTATGTCATTTTATATTGATATTTTCAACACACAAATAGGTAAATAGACTGCAGATGTTATAATCAGATGAGATTGGAAATACAATGTACATCGGGGAGATGAAGTGAACTCTTCTACCTTTATTACACATGAATTTGACCAATGCAAACAGTACTACCGCGAGAAATGTCAAAACATACTTCCCGAAAGAACACCCACATCTCAACCCACCCCATCGACACATACCCGTATAGCTTTTATGAGGCAATTCCCCTGGGATATTATGATAGTTCCCTGGTTGACTGAGAATTAGATCTAAAAGTTTGTATTTATGATCATTTCCGCATGCTAGTCGTCACGTGCTAGTCACGTGCTAGTCACGTGCCTAACTGAATCGAAAACCTTACCATAAACTGCACATCATTATTGTCTCCTGTAACAGCATCCCTGGAGAACTCCACAACAGTTTGTCCGCCATCTTCAGTTACATTTATGAGCTCGTAGTTTTGTGTTGCATCTTTTGGTGGCCGGCTCGTAGAGGTACTCCAGTAATCCTGTTGGCAAAATCAAAGCAAACATTTTAATTATTTTATCTGTAATAATTACGGTCATTACAGTGGAGAGTGAATACAGACTACAAAGCCATTGATGGCCTTCAAACCTGTCGTTTTTGTCAATTACCGTATACCCAAATTCGCAATCGACCAATCAGAAGCTTTATCTCGATCTCGTCTCGTGACAAATCGACTACAAATCAATTCAAGACCGATAAAATTCCATGGTCTTTTCCAATCCATATGAGAATCATATTGAAATAGTATTAAGCGACTTGTTCGTTTGATCAGTTCATTTTATAATTAACATCGACTTCCCTCACCGTTCTTTCAGTGGACGCAGCGAACAAACTTCATAAACTTGGTACATTACTATTACGGTGTCGGTCAGTCCCAGCTGAGCTCGATTTTTCAGTTAAGCTGATCTTCCACAAACTTAATCCCATGATAGTCCGCTCGCTGCTTGCTAAACTACATCACTTCTTATTTACTTTAACCAAACGAAAACACGCTAAACAATTAACCGTGTAGATTGACTTACATCAAGGTATCCCGCACCAGAAGCAAACCCTCCAACCGCTATATCGTAGTTCACCATGTTCCTTCCATCAGCAGTTGTGGTAAACCCTACAGCACACCAGCCTGTCGTTTTACAAGTCATTTTGAATATCAACTTGCTGTTGTCATAAGTCCATTGTAGCTTGAAGAAACCGCCAGGAGACTCCAAGCTTGCATAGGATGGAGGTGCAGTCGTCGGACCTCCTATTATCACTGTCGCGGATGGCTGTATACTCGAAGATGGCTGCATACCCACTGTTATCGAAGGTGGCTGCATTCCCACTGCTGTCGAAGGTGGCTTCATTCCCATTGTTGTCGAAGGTGGCTGCATGGCTAACATAGCCATCATTATCAGGTTATGCCTGCCGCTCAATATTCCCGTCGCAGTGTGTTTTGACAGGCCAGCATTTGCATCGCTACTGCTGTGGTAAGCCCATACCACCTTGACTACGGTATCATTCTGGAAATTAATTTATAAAAATATATTTTAAAATTGAAGAGTTAACCGAAATAACAGTACTGCAACTCAGTGAATAAATCAACTTTGTTTCTAAAAGGGTAACATTGATACTCATCCAAATTATGTCATTTTATATTGATATTTTCAACAGACAAATAGGTAAATAGACTGCAGATATTATTTATTATTATTATGCTCAAAATCAAATGAGATTGGAAATACAATGTACATCGGGGAGATAAAGTGAACTCTTCTGCCTTTAATACAATGAATTTGACCAATGTAAACAGTACTACCGCGAGAAATGCCAAAACACCCGAAAGTACACCCATACCTCAACCCGACCCCATCGACACATACCCGTATAGCTTTTATAATGCAATTCCCCTGGGATATTATGATAGTTCCTGGTTGACTGAAATTAGATCGAAAAGTTTGTATTTGTGATCATTTCCGCATGCTAGTCGTCACGTGCTAGTCACGTGCTAGTCACGTGCCTAACTGATTCGCAAAACCTTACCATAAACTGCACATCATTATTGTCTCCTGTAACAGCATCCCTGGAGAACTCCACAACAGTTTGTCCGCCATCTTCAGTTCCATTTATGAGCTCGTAGTTTTGTGTTGCATCTTTTGGTGGCGATCCTGTAGAGGTACTCCAGTAATCCTGTTGGCAAAATCAAAGCAAACATTTTATTGTATCTGTAATAATTTCGGTCATTACAGTGCAGAGTGAATAAGTCATTGATGGCCTTCAAACCTGTATGCATTTTTGTCAATTACCGTACCCAAATTCGTAATCGACCAATCAGAAGCTTTATCTCGATCTCGTCTCGTCAGGACAAATCGACTTCAAATCAATTCAAGACCGATAAAATTCCATGGTCTTTTTACAAATCCAGATGAGAATCATATGCATAGTATAAGCGACTTGTTCGCTTGGTGGGTTCATTTTATAATTTTCCGTCACAGTTTTTTCAGTGGACGCAGCGAACAAAATTCATAAACTTGGTACATTACATATTACGGTGTCGGTCAGTCCCAGCTAAGCTCGATTTTTCAGTTAAGCGGCTAATCTTCCACAAACGTAATCCCATGATAGTCCGCTCGCTGCTTGCGCCAAACTACATCACTTCTTATTTACTTGAACCAAACGAAAACACGGTAAATAACCGTGTAGATTGACTTACATCAACGTATCCCGCACCAGAAGCAACCCCGACAACCGCTATATCGTAGTTCACCATGCTCCTTCCATCAGCAGTTGTAAACCCTACAGCACACCAGCCTGTCGTTTTACAAGAAACTATGAATATCAACTTGTTGTTGTCATAAGTCCATTGCAGCTTGAAGAAACCGTCAGGAGACTCCAGGCTTGCATAGGATGGAGGTGCAGTCGTCGGGCCTCCTGAATCCATTTGATGAAGTTGGAGTTATCATTGTCGTGGATGGCTGTATACTCGAAGGTGGCTGCATTCCCATTGTTGTCAAGATGGCTGCATGGCTAACATAGCCATCATTATCAGGTTATAACTGCCGCTCAAATATTCCCGTCGCAGTGTGTTTTGAGAGGCCAGCATTTGCATCGTTACTGCTGTGGGTAAGCCCATACCACCTTGACTTCGGTATCATTCTGGAAATTAATAAATAAAACTATATTTTAAAATTGAAGCGTTACCGAAATAACTGCAACTGGAATAAAATCAACTTAGTTTGTAAAAGGGTAACATTGATAGAGATACGAAACTCATTCAAATTTCTTTTTTTATTGATTTTTTCAGCAGACAAATGGGTAAATAGACTGCAGATATTATTATTATTATTATGCTCAAAATCAAATGAGAATTGGAAATACAATGTACATCCGGGAGATAAAGTAGTAATAATATTAATAATAATAATAGTACACTCTTCTGCCTTAATTACAATGAATGTAAACAGTTACTACCGCGAGAAATGCCAAAACACCCGAAAGTACACCCATCTCAACCCCGACCCCATCGGCACATACCCGTATAGCTTTTATAATGCAATTCCCCTGGGATATTATGATAGTTCCTTGTCCCAAATTTAGATCGAAAAGTTTTTGTTTGTGATCATTTCCGCGTTCTAGTCACGTGCTAGTCACGTGCCTAACTGATTCGCAAAACCTTACCATAAACTGCACATCATTATTGTCTCCTGTAACAGCATCCCTGGAGAACTCCACAACAGTTTGTCCGCCATCTTCAGTTCCATTTATGAGCTCGTAGTTTTGTGTTGCATCTTTTGGTGGCGATCCTGTAGTGGTACTCCAGTAATCCTGTTGGCAAAATCAAAGCAAACATTTTATTGTATCTGTAATAATTTCGGTCATTACAGTGCAGAGTGAATAAGTCATTAATGGCCTTCAAAGCTGTATGCATTTTTGTCAATTACCGTACCCAAATTCGTAATCGACCAATCAGAAGCTTTATCTCGATCTCGTCTCGTCAGGACAAATCGACTTCAAATCAATTCAAGACCGATAAAATTCCATGGTCTTTACAAATCCAGATGGAAATCATATGCATCATATAAGCGACTTGTTCGCTTGGTGGGGTTCATTTTATAATTTTCCGTCACAGTTTTTTCAGTGGACGCAGCGAACAAAATTCATAAACTTGGTACATTACTATTACGGTGTCGGTCAGTCCCAGCTAAGCTCGATTTTTCAGTTAAGCGGCTAATCTTCCACAAACGTAATCCCATGATAGTCCGCTCGCTGCTTGCGCCAAACTACATCACTTCTTATTTACTTGAACCAAACGAAAACACGGTAAATAACCGTGTAGATTGACTTACATCAACGTATCCCGCACCAGAAGCAACCCCGACAACCGCTATATCGTAGTTCACCATGCTCCTTCCATCAGCAGTTGTAAACCCTACAGCACACCAGCCTGTCGTTTTACAAGAAAACTATGAATATCAACTTGTTGTTGTCATAAGTCCATTGCAGCTTGAAGAAACCGTTCAGGAGACTCCAGGCTTGCAATAGGATGGAGGTGCAGTCGTCGGGCCTCCTGAATCCATTGATGAAGTTGGAGTTATCATTGTCGTGGATGGCTGTATACTCGAAGGTGGCTGCATTCCCATTGTTGTCAAAGATGGCTGCATGACTAACATAGCCATCATTATCAGGTTATAACTGCCGCTCAATATTCCCGTCGCAGTGTGTTTTGAGAGGCCAGCATTTGCATCGTTACTGCTGTGGTAAGCCCATACCACCTTGACTTCGGTATCATTCTGGAAATTAATAAATAAAACTATATTTTAAAATTGAAGCGTTACCGAAATAACTGCAACTGGAATAAATCAACTTAGTTTGTAAAAGGGTAACATTGATAGAGATACGAAACTCATTCAAATTTCTTTTTTTATTGATTTTTTCAGCAGACAAATGGGTAAATAGACTGCAGATATTATTATTATTATTATGCTCAAAATCAAATGAGATTGGAAATACAATGTACATCCGGGAGATAAAGTAGTAATAATATTAATAATAATAATAGTACACTCTTCTGCCTTAATTACAATGAATGTAAACAGTACTACCGCGAGAAATGCCAAAACACCCGAAAGTACACCCATCTCAACCCCGACCCCATCGGCACATACCCGTATAGCTTTTATAATGCAATTCCCCTGGGATATTATGATAGTTCCTTGTCCCAAATTTAGATCGAAAAGTTTTTGTTTGTGATCATTTCCGCGTTCTAGTCACGTGCTAGTCACGTGCCTAACTGATTCGCAAAACCTTACCATAAACTGCACATCATTATTGTCTCCTGTAACAGCATCCCTGGAGAACTCCACAACAGTTTGTCCGCCATCTTCAGTTCCATTTATGAGCTCGTAGTTTTGTGTTGCATCTTTTGGTGGCGATCCTGTAGTGGTACTCCAGTAATCCTGTTGGCAAAATCAAAGCAAACATTTTATTGTATCTGTAATAATTTCGGTCATTACAGTGCAGAGTGAATAAGTCATTAATGGCCTTCAAAGCTGTATGCATTTTTGTCAATTACCGTACCCAAATTCGTAATCGACCAATCAGAAGCTTTATCTCGATCTCGTCTCGTCAGGACAAATCGACTTCAAATCAATTCAAGACCGATAAAATTCCATGGTCTTTACAAATCCAGATGGAAATCATATGCATCATATAAGCGACTTGTTCGCTTGGTGGGTTCATTTTATAATTTTCCGTCACAGTTTTTTTCAGTGGACGCAGCGAACAAAATTCATAAACTTGGTACATTACTATTACGGTGTCGGTCAGTCCCAGCTAAGCTCGATTTTTCAGTTAAGCGGCTAATCTTCCACAAACGTAATCCCATGATAGTCCGCTCGCTGCTTGCCGCCAAACTACATCACTTCTTATTTACTTGAACCAAACGAAAAACACGGTAAATAACCGTGTAGATTGACTTACATCAACGTATCCCGCACCAGAAGCAACCCCGACAACCGCTATATCGTAGTTCACCATGCTCCTTCCATCAGCAGTTGTAAACCCTACAGCACACCAGCCTGTCGTTTTACAAGAAACTATGAATATCAACTTGTTGTTGTCATAAGTCCATTGCAGCTTGAAGAAACCGTCAGGAGACTCCAGGCTTGCATAGGATGGAGGTGCAGTCGTCGGGCCTCCTGAATCCATTGATGAAGTTGGAGTTATCATTGTCGTGGATGGCTGTATACTCGAAGGTGGCTGCATTCCCATTGTTGTCAAAGATGGCTGCATGGCTAACATAGCCATCATTATCAGGTTATAACTGCCGCTCAATATTCCCGTCGCAGTGTGTTTTGAGAGGCCAGCATTTGCATCGTTACTGCTGTGGTAAGCCCATACCACCTTGACTTCGGTATCATTCTGGAAATTAATAAATAAAACTATATTTTAAAATTGAAGCGTTACCGAAATAACTGCAACTGGAATAAATCAACTTAGTTTGTAAAAGGGTAACATTGATAGAGATACGAAACTCATTCAAATTTCTTTTTTTATTGATTTTTTCAGCAGACAAATGGGTAAATAGACTGCAGATATTATTATTATTATTATGCTCAAAATCAAATGAGATTGGAAATACAATGTACATCCGGGAGATAAAGTAGTAATAATATTAATAATAATAATAGTACACTCTTCTGCCTTAATTACAATGAATGTAAACAGTACTACCGCGAGAAATGCCAAAACACCCGAAAGTACACCCATCTCAACCCCGACCCCATCGGCACATACCCGTATAGCTTTTATAATGCAATTTCCCTGGGATATTATGATAGTTCCTTGTCCCAAATTTAGATCGAAAAGTTTTTGTTTGTGATCATTTCCGCGTTCTAGTCACGTGCTAGTCACGTGCCTAACTGATTCGCAAAACCTTACCATAAACTGCACATCATTATTGTCTCCTGTAACAGCATCCCTGGAGAACTCCACAACAGTTTGTCCGCCATCTTCAGTTCCATTTATGAGCTCGTAGTTTTGTGTTGCATCTTTTGGTGGCGATCCTGTAGTGGTACTCCAGTAATCCTGTTGGCAAAATCAAAGCAAACATTTTATTGTATCTGTAATAATTTCGGTCATTACAGTGCAGAGTGAATAAGTCATTAATGGCCTTCAAAGCTGTATGCATTTTTGTCAATTACCGTCCCCAAATTCGTAATCGACCAATCAGAAGCTTTATCTCGATCTCGTCTCGTCAGGACAAATCGACTTCAAATCAATTCAAGACGGGAATCTGAGAACACGAAATAAAAATTGGAAAACACGAGCCGCAGGCGAGTGTTTTCTATATTTCTCAAGTGTTCTCAAATTCCCGGAGTCAGTGTTTTATGGCAGTATAATACATGGTTTTGGCTTCTTTATGTGCTTTAAAATATAGATTTACGCGCGCGAAACGATAAAACATGCTTTTCTATGTTTTATACTCTGTAATGGTTTTGGCTTCTTTTTAAAATGTACAGCCGCCATCTTTTTCCCTACGGTGGATTACACCAGTGCAAAGTACAAACGAAGATTGCCGAAGTCAGTACGAAGAACCACAAAGACTCCTAACGGCTGCCGACGGTCATATGAGGTGTGCCGAAGATCGCCGAAGTTCACCCGAAGCCTCCGAAGGCTTCCGAAGATCACCCGATGACTTACGAAGATTCCCAAAGATTCCCTCCGAAGTTGCTCGAATATTTCCGAAGACTTCCGAAGATTTCCGAAGAAACACCTGAATTTTTCCGAAGATCACCGAAGACTTACGAAGATTTTCCAAACTCTATCGGAAGGCCGGTTTGCTTCGGAATTTTTCGAAGGGCAAAGGCTCCTCTGTCTAACTAATCGTATTTACTGAAAAAAAAGTAATCGAACTTTTTCAAGTGTATTACACTGTATTAACAAGTAATCAAGATTTTCTCGTGCAATGTGGAATAAATAAGCACTTGTAAATTTTTCAGACTACAAATTTTGTTAGTCTGAAAAATTTACTCGTGCTTATTTATTCCAAATTGCACTCGAAATCATGTGATTACCTATACATAGCATTTTAGAGTGCGAATACGCACCGCAAAACGAGTGCAAATATATAGATGTTATTGAACTAGCGTGAGGTCCGTATTGGGAAAATATTGGTCGAGACCAATATTTCCCAATGCGGCCCGAACAAGCTAGTTCAATAAATTTTTTATTATAATGGCTTTTTTAAAAAATTGCTGATAAATTAATGCAACCATTCTCGGCTAACGCGCGCGCGCCAAAGCTAAGCATATTCTTGCATTTTTCAGGCCGCTTTGCGCAAACGTTTAACCATTAATTGTCCGCCAGACATGAGGAAACATGTTTTCTACTTAATAGAAAACAGTTTTCTTTTGTTCAATGTTTCATAAAAGGGATTCGGCGAAATGAGTTCGTGAGCGGTCCATCTTAGCGGTCCGTATTGCAAAATTCGGACCGCTCAGGAAACCAATCAGATTGCTCCTTTTCATCGTGGACCAGTTTGCCATATAATAAGAGACCGTATTACACTCGTCTTAGTCCCCCTGACCGCGTTTTATGGAAAAACACTGTTGAAAGCCTATATTGATTATGTCGTATAATAAACAATTTATTCAGCGGAAATTTGTGTAATACGGCTGGGCATTTTTACTCGTCAATGTTATACAACGCTTTGGTGACCTGTGTTCAAACCTGTCGTTTTTGTCAATTGCACGACTGAGATGTTGTCGGATATGTACGTAAATCATGCTGGCTTCAGTTGTTTTGGTAGAATTTAATCCCAGATCACGCGAACTTTAAGTGAACAAAAGAAAGAATATCCAAACAATTTTATTTACAAAATGATTTTTTCGCGTCAGTTGTGTATTGTTACGTCGCCATTAAAAACAAGAATTTAACGCCGGCTGGTTTGGCGTCAGTTTGCAGAAAATACCACTATCGCAAAATCGAGCAAAAGTCGTTATACAGTCCTTTATAAATTTATAGCAGAAACTTTACTTATCGCATATTTTCACCGCATGACTTACCATACTTATATTGAAACTTCAGCCCTGAGGGAACTGACTCAGCATTAAAATTCATCTTGTCAATATTTAACGAGCCCAGTTAAAAATCGCAGTGACATAATGCAGGGGCACCCAACGGATCGTTTCGGTGGAATATCTGTTCGGAAGGCCTATAATCGCCTCAGATATTCGGTCAGGGAATTGTCATCTCAAACTTTCTTAATATGGGAAAATTAATGCCTTTTGTTTTCGGAGAGATAAAAATGTCGTTTTGGGTACAAAAATAGATCAGCTAGGATTTTCGGAAAGGCAAATTCAGCTCATAAATTCGGGTAAAAGATTTCAATCCCTAAAATTTTCTGAAGTTTGAAAGTTCAGCTAACGTATCCGAACAGATACATTTTTCTTAGCGTTTAAAAATAAACCATTGAACTGCACAAAAAGCATAGTTATAACGTAAAAACGACGTTCCGACACCTACAGGAAAATTTTGTCGTTGGGTGCCCCTGATAATGTAAGCTATTTATTCATTTGGTCAGTTTATTTTATAAATGAAGTTCCCTCGCCGCTTTTTTTTTTTAGTTAACGCAGAGAGCATATATTACTATTACGGTGTCGGTCCCAGTTTATTCCCACAAGTAGTCCCACAAACTTATTCCATGATAGTCTCGCTTCTTGCTAAACTGACTTCTTTAATATTTACTTCAACCAAACGAACCAATGGAACTCTCTCGCCGAACATGTGCTTTCTCAGGCCTCTGGCAATCCAGTAACATTTAAACGACAAATTCCTTAGCTACATTTTTTACATTTTTCTTAGTTAAATTTCGTACTAATTTTCGCGAGACTTAATTTTCGTGATTTCAAGAAAATCGCGAAATTAAAGACCCGCGAAAAAAAATTATTGCGAAAATTA
Source organism: Desmophyllum pertusum (assembly GCA_029204205.1). NCBI lineage: Eukaryota > Metazoa > Cnidaria > Anthozoa > Scleractinia > Caryophylliidae > Desmophyllum > Desmophyllum pertusum. Next base: position 2,536,850 of record MU825880.1, read on the forward strand.
GCAAAATTTAGTTCCTTTTAACACAATTTTTCTGCCAAATTGCGAAATTTAAGTCCCGCGAAAATTAGTACGAATACTAACAACTTAGCTGTTAAGGCACCCGGCAAAAAATCATCATCATTGGGAGGTGGTCGTATTGGAAAATAAAATAGACGAAAACGCGGTAAATAACCGTGTAGATTGACTTACATCAATGTATCCCGCATCAGAAGCAAACCCGCCAACCGCTATATCGTAGTTCACCATGTTCCTTCCATCAGCAGTTGTGGTAAATCCCACAGCACACCAACCTGTTGTTTTACAAGTCATTTGAATATCAACTTGCTGTTGTTGTAAGTCCATTGTAGCTTGAAGAAACCATCAGGAGACTCCAGGCGTGCGTATGAAGTTGCATCGGCCTCGCTGAAGGAATGTAAGGCTAAGACGAGTACCAAGTAAGTATACGCAGCCATGTCTGTTTTGCTCTGCTGTGAATATTCCGTGCGAGAATTTAATATATTGCTGGAGGAAGAAAACGATTTCCTGTATCATTTGCATTTGAAAAGATCACCGTTTAACGTATGTAGCAAGCTGTTACCAGTAACAGCTGCAACATGACGGCACATTCAAGTGATTCTTATTTAAGAGTATTTCTCTGAGAAAAGAGCCCCAAAGTTGAAGAAGTTTCTTTGGTGAATAAAATAACTTGATTACCCAAACGCTGGAAAACCAGGATAACAAACTTTAATATTCAACTTCAGTCAGTAGAGTATAAACAAAGCGCGAAACGAGTACAGATACCAGTCCCGCGATAGCGTATAGTTATTTTGTTGAGGAAGTTATTTAGTTGCTATGGAAACCAAACGTGCGCTTCTAGCGAATTCTTCGAAGAGCAAGTTGGATAATATATCAACAGTCAAGTGCGTAGTATCTCTGTGCAATTATATTTTTAGTTGTTTACACAACAACTCGTAACTATACACCTATTTCAATTAACGTTCTCGGATAGACATGTTTTTAAAAGCCCGCACTGAAGACAAGACCGAAAGGTAGCATGGATAAAAGTAGAAAACTGCTGCATGCACCGGATACTAATGAGAAGTAACATGAAAAACATAATTTATAACGTTTCGTTTTTGTTTAATTTTAAATCTGTAGAAGTAATTACTTTTGACCAAACTAAATTTAATAGAATCAGCTAGTGAAAAGACATGGAAAAACATATTATCTAATTCGGGGAAAAACAAATACATCACGTACTACGAAATAAAAACGTGTAGATTTATTTTTCCACCGATATGCAAATTCAGGTTTTAATTTCTCCCTTCTAATTTTGCGTCTGTTCTTTCAGTTTAGAACATGCGCAAAATTAGAGAGGTTTGTATGGGACGGTAGCAAACTTGAACCTCTATATCTTCTGTTCTATTCGCGCTAACAAGTTGAAATTTTGTGGCTGATCATACAGCAGCAATCTTTATCTAATGATGGGATTTTGAGGCTTGATAAAAATAATTTGAACATGTGTGACGTCTGTGTAAACAGCACTACTAATAAGGCCAATAACTAAATCAGCCAATCACAATGATTTATTGCTGGTTCAATATTTTTAAAGTATTGGACCGGGTAAACTGGTAAAGTTTCTACAGCTCTTTTCAATTATAAATAAATGTTACACGTTACTTTGCAAATTTGGGGTGACTATATTTCGCGAAACAGCTAACGTCACTTAATTGTCGCGAAACTGAGTAAATTTTCGCGAAACTTTATTTTCGAGATTTTTCAAAATCATGTAATAAGGTATATTAGAACCAGCTAACCAGTGATTAAGGTCGGCCAGGATGGAACTATGAGTGGTATAAAGAGGTTATTCAGCGGAAAGTTGTGTAATACGGCTGGGTATTTATACGAGTCAGTTTTTATTTTTTAAGGCGAGAAAAAATAAACATTGAGTAAAAATGCCCAGCCGTATTACACAACTTTCCGCGCTGAATAAATTGTTTATTATACGACATAATTCTTTCCTGAAATATAGGCTTTCAACAGTGTTTTCAGTGGTCACAAACATCCCATTACCATCCATTAGTTACTGGGTTACAAACGCCCATTACAATCCAGTTTTTTTACAAACGCCCCATTACAATCCAGTAGTTACAAGCGCTCGCACGATTCGGCGCTCGCTTTACAGCCCCACATCATGATCATCTGGGGCTTAAAAGGAAAAAAGGCCTGGCTACGCCCCTGGTAGTTACTGGGTTACAAACGCCCCATTACAATCCAGTAGTTACTGGGTTACAAACGCCCCATTACAATCCAGTAGTTACTGGGTTACAAACGCCCATTACAATCCAGTAGTTACTGGATTACAAACTCCCCATTACAATCCAGTAGTTACTGGGTTACAAACGCCCCATTACAATCCAGTGGTTACTGGGTTACAAACGCCCATTACAATCCAGTAGTTACTGGGTTACAAACGTCCCATTACAATCCAGTAGTTATTGGGTTACAAACGCCCCATTACAATCCAGTGGTTACTGGGTTACAAACGCCCATTACAATCCAGTAGTTACTGGGTTACAAACGCCCCATTATTATTACAATCCAGTAGTTACTGGGTTACAAACGCCCCATTACAATCCAGTGGTTACTGGGTTACAAACGCCCATTACAATCCAGTAGTTACTGGGTTACAAACGCCCCATTATTATTACAATCCAGTGGTTACTGGGTTACAGACGCCCATTACAATCCAGTAGTTACTGGTTACAAACGCCCCATTACAATCCAGTAGTTACTGGGTTACAAACGCCCCATTACAATTCAGTAGTTTACTGGGTTACAAACGCCCCATTACAATCCAGTAGTTACTGGGTTACAAACGCCCCATTACAATCCAGTGGTTACTGGGTTACAAACGTCCATTACAATCCAGTAGTTACTGGGTTACAAACGCCCCATTATTATTACAATCCAGTAGTTACTGGGTTACAAACGTCCCATTACAATCCAGTGGTTACTGGGCTACAAACGCCCATTACAATCCAGTAGTTACTGGGTTACAAACGCCCATTACAATCCAGTAGTTACTGGGTTACAAACACCCCATTACAATCCAGTAGTTACTGGGTTACAAACGCCCCATTATTATTACAATCCAGTGGTTACTGGGTTACAGACGCCCATTACAATCCAGTAGTTACTGGGTTACAAATACCCCATTACAATCCAGTAGTTACTGGGTTACAAACGCCCCATTACAATCCAGTGGTTACTGGGTTACAAACGCCCATTACAATCCAGTAGTTACTGGGTTACAAACGCCCATTACAATCCAGTAGTTACTGGGTTACAAACACCCCATTACAATCCAGTAGTTACTGGATTACAAACTCCCCATTACAATCCAGTAGTTACTGGGTTACAAAACGCCCATTACAATCCAGTAGTTACTGGGTTACAAACGCCCCATTACAATCCAGTGGTTACTGGGTTACAAACGCCCATTACAATCCAGTAGTTACTGGGTTACAAACGTCCCATTACAATCCAGTAGTTATTGGGTTACAAACGCCCCATTACAATCCAGTGTTACTGGGTTACAAACGCCCATTACAATCCAGTAGTTACTGGGTTACAAACGACCCATTATTATTACAATCCAGTAGTTACTGGGTTACAAACGCCCCATTACAATCCAGTGGTTACTGGGTTACAAACGCCCATTACAATCCAGTAGTTACTGGGTTACAAACGCCCCATTATTATTACAATCCAGTGGTTACTGGGTTAGAGACGCCCATTACAATCCAGTAGTTACTGGGTTATAAACGCCCCATTACAATCCAGTAGTTACTGGGTTACAAACGCCCCATTACAATTCAGTAGTTACTGGGTTACAAACGCCCCATTACAATCCAGTAGTTACTGGGTTACAAACGCCCCATTACAATCCAGTGGTTACTGGGTTACAAACGTCCATTACAATCCAGTAGTTACTGGGTTACAAACGCCCCATTATTATTACAATCCAGTAGTTACTGGGTTACAAACGTCCCATTACAATCCAGTGGTTACTGGGCTACAAACGCCCATTACAATCCAGTAGTTACTGGGTTACAAACGCCCATTACAATCCAGTAGTTACTGGGTTACAAACACCCCATTACAATCCAGTAGTTACTGGGTTACAAACGCCCCATTATTACAATCCAGTGGTTACTGGGTTACAGACGCCCATTACAATCCAGTAGTTACTGGGTTACAAATACCCCATTACAATCCAGTAGTTACTGGGTTACAAACGCCCCATTACAATCCAGTTGTTACTGGGTTACAAACGCCCCATTACAATCCAGTAGTTACTGGGTTACAAACGCCCCATTATTACAATCCAGTGGTTACTGGGTTACAAACGCCCCATTACAATCCAGTAGTTACTGGGTTACAAACGCCCCATTACAATCCAGTTGTTACTGGGTTACAAACGCCCCATTACAATCCAGTAGTTACTGGGTTACAAACGCCCCATTACAATCCAGTAGTTACTGGGTTACAAACGCACCATTACAATCCAGTAGTTACTGGGTTACAAACGCCCCATTACAATCCAGTAGTTATTGGGTTACAAACGCCCCATTACAATCCAGTAGTTACTGGGTTACAAACGCCCCATTACAATCCAGTTGTTACTGGGTTACAAACGCCCCATTACAATCCAGTAGTTACTGGGTTACAAACGCCCCATTACAATCCAGTAGTTACTGGGTTACAAACGCCCCATTACAATCCAGTAGTTACTGGGTTACAAACGCCCCATTACAATCCAGTAGTTACTGGGTTACAAACGACCCATTACAATCCAGTTGTTACTAGGTTACAAACGCCCCATTACAATCCAGTTGTTACTGGGTTACAAACGCCCCATTACAATCCAGTAGTTACTGGGTTACAAACGCCCCATTACAATCCAGTTGTTACTGGGTTACAAACGCCCCATTACAATCCAGTAGTTACTGGGTTACAAACGCCCCATTACAATCCAGTAGTTATTGGGTTACAAACGCCCCATTACAATCCAGTAGTTACTGGGTTACAAACGCCCCATTACAATCCAGTTGTTACTGGGTTACAAACGCCCCATTACAATCCAGTAGTTACTGGGTTACAAACGCCCCATTACAATCCAGTAGTTACTGGGTTACAAACGCCCGCGCGCGGCTAGGGGGATTAAGACGAGTGTAATACATAAACAATAACCGCCATTTGAGCTTCGAGGAAAAGATATGTCCAAGGACAAATATCCGTGTATATTTACGCGCCAAATGGCGGCTATTGTAGTTATTATCCTTGAAATATTTTTCACAAGGCCGCTCTGTTGTAAGCTTTCAACTTATCTATTGTGTTATCTCCAAAATATATCAAATACCAAGAGAGGATGATCTAAGAGAAGCATTCCCCCATACATGGCTCTCTTCCAATGATGTTTTTGAAATCTATTTTTAATTTCAGTCCATAGTTGAGCTATTCTAAGAGCACTGCCTGATTGGTCAGTTGTGATGTCGAAGCCTCGATCAGAAGAAAATAAAAATACCTTTCACAGTATGGCGCGAAACTATTAATATAGATATCAAAAAATTATCATGTGGCAAGGGGAATCCTTCTACCTGGTGCCCGAGCACTAGTGCCTGGGCAACGGGACAAAATGGTGCTGTGTTAACACACTGGGTACTTTGTACTCGGGCACAGCACGTTCTTTAAGCTAATTAAGCCAGTTCGGCTGTATGTAACTGATCTTACAACACAAATCAGATTAAAAAGTCGCTTTTATTGTCAATGACATTGCTTTATAATGTATAATTCTGATATAACAATACTGGCATCTGTTCTCAATAGTTAACGACGCCAAGTTTTTAATAAAGGATTTTTGCTGTGTACATACACGAAGTGAAAATGTCTGAACATGACAAAGACGAAAGCAACAAATCCATTTTGGCTTCTAGCGTCAAGTAAGAACCACTGAACTGTATCTACTTCTCCTGAGCATCGTCTTCGATAAAGTCTTTAGCTTGCTCAGCGGTTATCGCGTCGATGTGACTGACTTTGTTTCGGAATTTGACGCCGTAAAACTTGTCAGCGGACTCCAACAGCTCCGGTCTGAACGTTGTGGTGATAAACTGAGCTTTCTCGGCCAAGTTACGGAGCATTTCTAAACAAAAGAATTAAAACATTGTTAATATTCACTAGGGACAGTAAACCTGATCACACTGATTGCCGAGGAGGTGATAATAGGCCATTTCTGAGTTACCTTTTGCCTCTGTTTCAAAACGAGTCTTGGTGCACAACCGTTTATATGGAAATGTGTTTCTCGGTCGAGAAAGCAGTAGACCCACAACGATTTTTACACATAAAACGACACATTTAAGTTTGCAATACATGTTTCGACATGTTCTCATGTCATCGTCAGTTGCCTCAGTGTTCGTTACAATTTGAATTTCTTATTTAAATATCTAAGTTAATAAAGTGAATACATCGAAATAACTAAATAGCAGCGTACGATACCATTGAAATCTCTATTGTTTACATTTTAAGGAACAATAAGCGTTACATATTGATAATACAATAATGACACAGTGCGAAGGAGGTATGTTACACAGATAAGGATAAATTTACGCGTTTAACTTGTAGGGTTAGGGTTGGTTTTTCCCACTTGATGTGCATGGCTTCCTTTAACTTAACTTGAAAACTTGTGGTGGCAGAATCTATAATAGTAAAACACCCCGCAGAGCATGTAACACCCCACCTAGTCACAATCTGACAAGTTATTGTAGTAGAATACCTGCGACAGCTTTCCTGAACTGAGGATCCAAAGCCTGATCGATCTCATCAAATAAATAGAAAGGCGCCGGGTCACATTTCTGAATGGCGAATATCAAAGCCAGAGCGACTAAAGACTTCTGTCCTCCTGATAACTGGTTCATTTCACGAGTCTCTGCGGACTTCCCAGTAAACGACACCTAAACACAAAAAACAAAACACGTTCACACTAGAATTGTTAAAGGGGCTATGTCACGATATTTTAAGTCATTTTTGCGAAGTGCAAAATCACCTTCAAATTGAAGAAAACTTCAAAATAATAGTTTACTAAGGTAGAAAAACACCAAAGAGGTGATAATAAACCAAACAGGAACAAGGATGGTTAAGGATTGAGAAGATTAAGACGGATTGCAAATGGCAAACTTGAAAAAAATTGCCATTTTTTTTTTTCAAGATGCGCCATCCGTGACGTAGCCCCTTTAAGATACAACCATTTACAAAAGAGTTGAGACAGTCTTCGTTAAGAGGGTCACTTTAAACATTTCAAGAATTATACCTTGTCTACCTCCTGAGTGTCCGTTTAAGCATAGTTAATATGGTTTAAGGGAGGTATCCACCTACAGGAGGTGTCCGTTAGCGGAGGTTCGACTATATTAGTATTTTATTCTTTCGATTTCTATAATTATACCTCTGATTCGACTTTAGGTTCTGTCCTATTGTACCGGTACACAACGCACTTTATAACATTGTATTTTCTTTATTTGTGAGATACCACGTAGATACCCTCCAATTAATGAACAGAAATCAAATTGACACTCGAGCTTCGCGAGGAGCCTACGAGCGTTCGTATCACTTGTTAATTTTTAATTCGCAAATTTCAAGTGAAAAGCTGTTGGGTTTGGTCACGTGAAATACTTCCCAGTGGATGCGAAAGTTTCAAATGAATCCGCGTCGCTAGTCTCCTCGAGACAAACGCAAGCCCGGGATTTGGGTTGAAGGATGAGGAAACGACTGTAATTATATTATTTTACCTTGATACTTATTCCAGTGAACTGATCTACAAGAGGAACAGATTGCTGCGACTGAGATGCCTCGCTGTCTTCTTCCTCTTCCTAAAAGGAGAGAAAATTGGATCATTGTCAGCTATTCAGATGAGAAGAACGGAAGGTCAAGGTCAAGGTCAAGGTCAAGGTCAATTCTTGCACTGCACCCTGAAACTTGTGGACCGTTCTTTACAGGATTTTGCAAGTATACCACTGATCTGTAGGAAATGCTTGAATTGTCCTCTACCCTCTACCCTACCCTGATTTTCATTAGCGACGCTATAAGCGCATGTACAAGAGCCCATACAATCACTGGGAATCGCACGCTTAACTTAAGCACAAGGATCAAAACAGTCTGATCCTTGTGCTTGCGCTTATGCTTGTGTTGCTAGTGATTTCTTCGCCATCTTCCTTTTTAGTTGGCCTTAATAGAAAGAAAAAATATGACTTTTCGATGAAAGAAACGAAAGCAATATGAACAAACTAATAACAACTAATAGCAAAACATTCAGAATCAATCAAAAAGCTTTTTACCGCTTGTTCCACCGGATCCGTTTTCATTACCAAAGTGGCTTTCCCGTGTGAGACGAGCTGCTTGAAAACCTCACTAAAGTTGTGCGACATCTGTTAATAAAACGCACACACATGTAACATCAGCACCAACCTTGTTTTCACGTCACAAAAATTAAATTTGCGGAATTATGAGATTTGATCAGCTGTTCGGAGAAATCATGCCAAAAATCGTCCACTTGCCAAAAAATTAGCTCTCCATTGCAATTTGCGGCTGAGATGTGGGCACTTCAGGTTTTAATTTCTCCATATAAACCCTTCTAATTTTTTCTCTACAGAGCGGTTTTCAATTGAGTGTAATCCGGAATTGCTTTGGTTTTGCTTTACTTCGCTCTGTGATTGGTTTAAAAAACTCATGCCACATTCTCAACCAATCAGATGCAAAACAAAACCAAATGCGACTTGGTCACACGCGTTTTCCCGCGCTTGGTGCCGGTTCCATTTGTTGACTGCGTTTCATTGTGACTGGCCATTCATTGTAATTGCTTTGGTTTTGGCTTTACGACACTCAGTTGAAAACCGCTTTAATGGCACGAGGTTTGAACCAGACGTAAGTTCCACTCATTTTAAATACCTGTTTAAACGTGAACAGAATAGCTTCATGTTTGCGTAGCTCAAGAACATCCATCAAGTCTACGATTGACTAATATATGGGGGAAAAACAATGCTGTTAAGCTTGTAGAAATAATCATCAGGTTTTTTTACAATAACTGTCAAATTTCTCGCACGCTCATTGGTCAAGAGCTCCTAAAATATGAATACGGCCTTAAAATTACACATAATGATTCATTTTGACATGCTCTTTCTTGTTATTCAATTAGACATTTTAAGACAGATTCCGCTCAAAGTTCGAGCAATAAGTGCAAAAATTAATTACTAAAAAACTACTCATAGCAAGGTAACATTTTGAATACTATTTGAAACATATCACTTTAATTCACTTCTCCAAGTGACCCCGCAATTAAACTCTCAAGCATTCTCGAGAAAATTAATGTCAAACCTCGTAAAAAATTATAAAAACGCACGCCATTTTGTTTTGAACTGACATGAAGCGTCTTTTTAATTAAAATATGTAATGACTTCTTTCGCGGTGTCAGCTTGGGAGCTAATTTATCGATAATTTCTTCTTAACTGTATTCAAAATGTTACCGTGCTATGAGTATTTTTTTGGTAACTTAATTTTTTGCACTTTTTACTCGAACGTCCAGCGGAAATCGTCTTAATTGTGGCAACACATGAAAGTGAGGCTAGTTAGGATAGGTTGTGATTTCCCATACAATTGTATTAAATTTGAATAAGCCATAACTTTGGAGTCATTGAACCAAAAAAGCTCAAAATTCTCAAGACAAAATATTTTTCAGTGCCTTTTAATGTGATTAACCTCGATTTCTTTGAAACCTATAGCCAAACAAAAAATTGCAGGGCGGCATTTATGAATAAGGTGTATGCTCCTCTTGGAGCGACAGATCTAAGTAAGTAAGTACTATATGAAGTATAATCGTAATGTCGTACCTGATATCCTTTGTCAAGTTCATCTTTTCGTTTCATTAGTTTTTCTTTCTGTTCAGAGAAGTTGACAAACTGATCCAACGCCTTCTTATTTACATGGCTGTACTTCTTCAGCTCCTCATTGCATTGATGCAACTTCTTCCACAGCTAATGAGTACAATCACGAGAACAAACATGATTTCTTATTAACTGCCCGCAGGGCGATATTGGGAATGTTTGCATGTCCGAGCTCGTAAAACTAAAGGCCCGATCAAACGGTCACAACATTTGTCACAACATTTGTTGTGAGCCGATGTTGAGACCGTTTGACCACCCCTCACAACAATGCTGTGACAACATTTCTTTTGTTCTTGAATGTTGAGAGGTTGTTGTGGCCGTTTGACCCGGCATGGTCACAACATGTCACAACAAATGTTGTGATAATGTTCTGACCGTTTGATCGGGCCTTAAAAACACCTTGTACTGCATCAAAATCCTAGTACAGTCGAAGCTCTCTGAGCGGACACTCTTGTAAACAGACAGCTCTACTTACGGCCACCTTGACAAAACGCCGTTTGAACTCTCATACTGTTGTTTCTAAGCCCCCATAAGCGGGCACCCCAAAGAAACAATCCCATATTAGCCTCAATCTTATTTTAACCAATGAACTTCACATTGCTGTTTGTCTTCATTGTTTGTTTTGTCATTTCATACGATGGTATTCTTTTCGCATCAATACTGTTTAGTGTGAGTGGTACAAGCTCCTGTAAGCGGCTACCTATCCCTTATACATACATACATACAATCACTCCTTGCAGTAAAAGTAACAAACATTCAGTCGGTTTGTAATAATCCGCTTACCGTCTTGACTGGAGTTTTCTGATGCTTGTCAAATGCATCTGCAGGAAGAGATCCAAGCTCACGGATCTTCTTCGTACAATCCTCTTTCTGTTCAGAATAAATAAAAATCCATGAACTTTAACAATTAACTCTCATACTTTTACATAAACTGCAACATTCCCAAAATAAAGCAGTCGAATAATTAAATAAATCCCCTATTTCGGCTGTGAAAGTAACTACTTGAAACAAAGCTGCTGTGTTTCCTCTTAACATTAATTCGAAACATTTTCGCTTTGTTTTTGCCTCCTGAACAAAATTAAACTGTCGTTATGGCTTTTATTTTAACACATTTACAACTAAACCGGCCATAACCGGCCAAGAGGAGACCACGGACTTGTACCACTTGTGACGTCATCACTGTTCACGCCAGACGATGTCTTTGATATTCAACTGATAGAGTAGGAAAATGTCTAACAAAGCATGCCTATCCGAGCACGAAACGTTGAATTGGGCCAGAGATACACACAAAACAACTTGGAATTTTTCCTCAAATATTGAATTAATTTCCTCTAACTAGATAGGGGATGTTACATTGTAGTTTCTATGTTGCAGACTAAGTTTTAGACAGTGGGGCAGTAAACGGTCGCGATAATGTCCAGAAATAGCCATCTGTTGTGTTAGATTGCCGTTTTTTGGAAAAAGCCCAGGTCAGTGTTCCCATTAACGCACAACTGTGCGTATCTGACGCACAAAAAATAAAAAGGACGCACAGTTTTTAGCCACAGTACGTCCCAGGGACGCACATAAATCAGCGCTCAAAATTTCGAGTGTTTTCATAGTTTGGTCTACTCTTGAGATAAATAAGATTTTTCAAGATACAAAACACACATAAGAAACAATGTTAAAGTTTCACTAGTTTCCTTTACCTTTTCATTACCTCTCCAAGCTGGAAACTATGAAAATTTGGCTGCAAACTCGAAAACGAAGCAAGAATCACAATGATAATCACGCGAACGAGCGAACAACTCTCGGCTCATTGATGGTCAGCGGTCATACTTCATGTAATATTACATGATGTGTATATCACTTAAAATGCCTTTCTCCTTAGGGGACCCTTAAAAATAGAAAGGACCCCCAATTACTGGAACTGGGGGTCCTTGGGACTCCTGTTTTCCAAAACTAGTGGGAACACTGCAGGTGTCAATGAGATATGGCTATGTCTAAAGATACGACAACCACCTCAATAGCAACAATACTGGCCAAATGTTTTTGGGACACCTAACAAAATACCACCCAGAGACAAAGATTTTTATTTTTTAATTCTTTATTACATTTTCCCCCTCCCCCCTCAAAACGTTGGGGGGGGGGGGGGGAGAAGGGGGGAGGTGGAGACAAAGACCATTTGACGGCAAAAATGTGAAGTGCCCCAAAACGTTTGACCAGTATTGTAGATGTTTCTTACTTTCTTCATAAGAAGACTTCTCTTGTTTGCAATTTTCTCCATGTGTTTTGCATCGTTATCAATGTCATCTTGTTTTAGCTTCTCTATGCTCTGGAAAGTAAACATTCAATTTATCTCTGCTATCCTCTGAGAACCACACATTTGTTCCACAGGAAAACACGTCTTATCAACAAAAGCTTTAATTGAAACCCTTTTGAAACCTGGTTTCAGCGGGTTGGAAACCCTTTGGAAACCCTTTGGAAACCCTTTGAAAACCCTTTGGAACCTCTTGGAAACAATTTGGAAACCCTTTGGAAACTTGTTGGAAGCCCTTTGGAAACCCTTTGGAAACCCTTTGCAAACTCTTTGCAAACCCTTTGCAAACTCTTTGCAAACTCTTTGCAAACCCTCTGCAAACCCTTTGGAAACTCTTTGCAAACCCTTTGAAAACCCTTGAAAACCCTTTGCAAACCCTTTGGAAACCCTTTATCAAATCAGCTTTTCATTTTTGAACTGATGTTTCGACAGATGCAAATGTCAGAAACAAGCAACTATTAATAATAGTTGCTTTTTTATGGACGGTAACTGCAGTGAAGATAACAAATGGCAAATCAAGTGGTTTGAAAATGACCAAAAGACAACACCCAGAGGACGCCATCTTGAAATGATGACCGCAAGCCTACGTTCGTTGTGCAGCCAGCTTCTTCAAAGAAGCATGATCCAAAATGGTACATGAATCTTCTTGGTTATTATACGTTTTATCTTGAGGTTCCCATTTCATGGCAAAGCATTTTATAACTTGTGGTTGTGGTTTTAACGCATTTCTAACATCATGCAATTACGTTAATTAATCTCTATTACCTGCCACTCATCCAGTGATGTCTCCAGCTCCGATTTATCCTTAGTCAAAGTTTTTATCTCTCCTTCAAGTTCTACAGAAGACAAGATACATGTATAAATGTAACGGGTATATTTACAACGAATACTGACATCACTGTGATAAAAATAAAATTGATGATTTAACAATGTAAACCATTTAACAATGTAAATCATTTAACAATGTAAATCATTTAACAATGTAAACCATTTAACAATGTAAACCATTTAACAATGTAAACCATTTAACAATGTAAACCATTTAACAATGTAAACCATTTAACAATGTAAACCATTTAACAATGTAAACCATTTAACAATGTAAACCATTTAACAATGTAAATCATTAGATCAATAATTTTTGGAGGCAGCGTGGCCGAGTGGTTTTGGGCACTGGTGTTGTAACCCGGAGGTCCCGGGTTCAAGTCCTCCACCCTGCTACTAGCTGGATTTGTTCTCGGTAGTCCCAAGTTCAACTCCTCGACCACGCTTTGTAAATAGCCAACTGGTCAGCTCTCCTGTTAGTTGAGATTCTTAGCCATGTTGTGTTTATTTGAAATGTTTGTTTCATCTATTTGAGTGGCATGCCTGTAAACTAGCCTTTTATCTAATATTTTCATACCCCAGACCTGGAGTTGGGTAAAAAATGTTTTAATTTATCGCTAATCTTTACTGCCTCGCGAAATTTACGAATTAATAGAACCATAGCGAAAATAAAGGGCATTTTGAATATTTGGCAGGCTGGTCTTGTTGTTAATGGATGGCCATGCAGCAAAATGTCAACTGAGTACTACACAATTTAAAGGAGTTACGTCACGGATGGTACATCTTGAAAAATATAGCCTAATTTTTTGAAGTCCACCATTCGTATCAATAATAATTATTGTTGTATCAACATTTATGGAAGTTTTATTTAATTCACAACCACTTCATTGAAAAAGTTCTTACCCTTTTGTTTAGCTGCACTTTGAGATATAGCATCCACCATGGTGTGTAAGTCACCCTTAAGTGTCTCTAGTTGTAGATTACGGTCCTCAAGTGAGATTTCTTCTAGAGCCTGCAGGAAACAAAAGTAATACAGTATTATTTAATTAGTTTTTTTTATTCCAAAAATGAATGACTCAACAATACATGTACAGTAACACACCTGTTTCAGCTCATCTCGTTTTCGTTTTAAATTATTGTTGAGTACATTTTCCAACGTGTTCTTCTTAGCTTCAAGCTGAAATAAGGACAACAGTGCAATTACTACAATTAGCTTAAAAGTTAGTGTGCGAATCAGAAAAGCGTGAACACTACTATTTTTTCCCCTGTATTTATTTTATTGCTATTTTCGCAAAACTTTCCTACAAAAACAAAGTGTAAATTTTTAGTTTCCTGACTTAATTCTTCTTGAGGTTTGATCATGTCGAAGTTAAATCAAAGTGTTCACGCTTTTTTGATTCGTACAGTAAAACAAACACATCTTTAAGAAGTAAAATTCTCTTTCAGTCTTTGTAAGATGATGAGCTTAATTCAACAAACACAATCAGGAAAATTAATCAATGCATTGCATGCAAGATACCTTTTAACTTCCAGATCACACGCACAATTTATTTTATAAGCTAGAAAATCTAGGCTACTATAAGCATGCGAGCAGGCTCGCGCCGGCAAGCAGGCTCATTGTCGCTCTATTTTTTTTTAGGCTAGTCTACTATAATTATGTTCATTTTGCAACATATTCTTTTATAGAGCATTTACCTTCGTCCTGTTTGACAGAGAAGCTTTTATCCTGTCTTGAAGAGTGAGTATTTCACCGTTCAAATCATCAACCTATGAAAACAGACAGACAGACAGACATACATGTACTAAACACACTAACAAGTAACAAGTTTCAAACAAAATGGTTTTACCTAATTTTTTACACTTTACAAACAGATTTTTGGCAACTCTTATTTTGAAACATCCTGTAGTTTTTTATACGACACAAGAAAATGGATATATTCCAACAGCAACTACTGCTCGACCTGAAAACTTTCTTAAATAAATTAAAGCAAAACTGATTGATTGACTGACTGACTGACAGACAGACACACACACACAGAAAGACAGACAGACACACAGACAGACACACAGACAGACACACAGACAGGCACACAGACAGGCACACAGGCAGACACACAGACAGACACACAGACAGGCACACAGGCAGGCAGGCAGACAGACAGACAGACAGACAGGCAGACAGACAGACTAACTGAAAAAGATACAACACAAGAAATAAGCTTCCAGATGAACTTTATCCGCCAACAAATGTAAGACAAAACAATAACAACTCATAAAAACATCTTACAAACTTAAAATATTAGTAAAAGCAAGAACGATGACAACAACAGTAAACGTAATATTTTGGCTGTTATTACAAGGCCATTATCAAACTGTTGTCGGTTGTAGCGTTCTTGCTTTTACTTATATTTTCCAAAAGTCAAGTTGCGGTTACGATAACAGGGTATTAATGGCACAGGTACCAATTGTTGATCTTCCGCATTCAGTTGAGAAACCAAAGCAGTCCCTAGTTCCTCCTCTAAAGCTCTCATGGTGCTACGCATGGACTTCAGATCGACCTCAAAATGTGATAATCCTTGTTCCTATGGATGGATGTATAACAACCATGTATGAGAGTGCTATAATTAACAAGTATTGCATGAGGTTGACTAGACCTGACTATGACAAATCTTTTCAAATCTTTTCACTCCCAGAGTCAAACCTCGAGTCAAGAAATGTGGTTGTACCTTTTGAGTCTCTGGATGAATCCCTAGTGTGTGACTATTCAAATGTAAGCTATTGAGCAGTACTTTCAAGCGGTGCTGTTTATTATGCTATACAAGGTGGTTCTAACTTATAAGTCTGTGGATGAAACCCTAGTGTGTGACCATTCAAATGAAAGCTACTGAGCAGTACTTTCATGTGGTACTGTTTATTATGCTGTACAAAGTGAATGAAACCTTTATACGTATTTTCATAAAGGGAGTCAGATGTCAAGTAGAATGAAAGTTCTGTTCCTCTCTCCCGCCACTATTTTTAATTTTTAATTTTTGACTTTTATTTAACTGTAAGATTATTTGTAAATTATCATGGCGAACTCATTAAACTAAACTAAACTAGTGTGTGACCATTCAAATGAATGCTATTCAACAGTACTTTTGTTTGTTTTTGACAATGTTGCAAAATGCAATTCAAGATTTCTTCCTCAGTTCTGCCTAGAGTAAAACAACCCTTACTTACCAAAGAAAGATCAGAATGTGAATACTTACTTTTGACTCCAAAGTTCGTTCAGCTGTTTTCTTTGCTTGGGTTTTGGCCTTCACATCAATTTTCTGTTTCTCATATGTTTCCCTGTAATGTTAACTATACATTTTACCAACTGAACTTGTCAATCCCGACAAGTATAATGCCTCATGGACATCACCCAAAATAAATGACCTGGTTCAATGTACAATGTGCTAAAATATTGAAATGTTAAAACTTTAAAGTGAAGTCAATGAACTTTTGGAGTTTTATACAAATAGTATCAGTGATATTTTTTGTCCTACGCTCTGTGCACACAATCGATTTTCGAACTTCTTGTTGTTTTTTATACATAAATTAATACACTCAAGCATCATTAATGAACATAGACAAAATTACCCCCACCCCCTCCCCCCCCCCAAAAAAAACACCCCATCACCCACCCTTGAATAAACACCCTCTCTAAGGTACTGAGTTTGTAATAAAGACCCTGGGATTTTATTTGAGTAAATAGTTACTGTTAACTGAAGAGGGATTTAATATATATTGAATATAAAATCACCTCCAATTAAATTTATGGTCAAGCTCACCTTAGCTGTACTTGCTGTGTTTCCACTTTCTGTAATTCTCCCAATGCCACTGTTACATCAGAATCAAGTTCTGCAAATCTGTTAAGGATATTTTTAAAGCACTTTCCTAATAAATAAATAATATTAATCAGAAATTTTTTTTGAAGTTTTGTGAGTTTTTTTTTTTAAGTTTTTTGCGTCCAGTTTGATGCGTCCAGTTTTTTGCGTCTCTTTTTTTGCGTCCAGTTTGGTACGCCCAGTTTGGTGCGCCAAGATTCTTGGACTTCCGGTCTTATTGCGCAGGTTAGGCAGATCACTCTATCCCAGAGGTCCTTGTTGGCCACTCCACTGCTGGACAAGGGTAATAAGGTCTCTGGGAACGAGATTGAATTAAGACCTGATACCTCTGTCATAGTTATGATTCCCTTTGTTATAGCTTGATTAATTATTAATGAGTTTGAGAATAATATTGTCTCACAATTTAACTAGTAGAAATATTTTTAAAAGGATACTTTCTAGTTCTTTCTTAAGTTCATCTCTTCGAGCTTCTTCTCCTGCTACTTTTTCCTGCAATCTCCAAATGATGTCCTGTTGCTCCAGACGAGACTTTCTGTTTCCATAGTAACCACCAGTCAGTGCACCTCTGCGACTAACCTGGTCCCCTGTATAATAAAATTCCGTTAATAAGCCCTGGGCTAATATTTGTCAAAAAGGCTTTTAATTTTTTGGTGGGTTTCTTTTCGGGGGGGGGAGGAAGGGGCACTTACAGGTATTATTATACATTCAACTCACTATCTCTTTTCTGATTGGCCGAAAGCGTACAGTGAATTTTCACAGCTTCGCAAAGGGGTTTTAATTAGGTGGGCTTATAGATGGGGGCTTATATCCGTAGGGGGGTTATAAGCAGGATTAAAAAAATGTTTCTCAATCTGTATGAGCTGATAAGAAACAAGTTGATGCAGCAATATCAAGATACGTTTTCCATTTACTGGTCTTTAAGTCCTTTACGTCAGTCAATAGTATTGGGAACAAAAACTAATTTCAAGTAAGAACATTAATGCAACTGGAACATAAATGGAAAAAAGAAAATCAATAATTTATGGTCTAATGTTCAACAATTTCCGTGAGGAAATTAAATGTCCTAAAAGTAAGGAAATAAGGAAAGGAGTGGAGGGTGGGGCTTATAACCAGAATATATTTTTTGGTTAATGGGGAGATATGCCTAATAACCAGGAGGAGCTTATAACTGGGATTTTACAGTAAATACATGTACAATACAAGCGCTACAATAGGGTGATGTAATCGGAAGAAGTTATATCTTTATTTAAAAGCTAGATCTAAATAAACATCAACTGTTCTGCAACATACAGTACCTTCTAATGTAATGCAGTCAAGATTTTCACTTTTGGAATACTGCGAAGCGACTTCAAGGTTGCGGCATAAAAGAGTTTTACCAAATACCAACTGCATGGCAGGTCTAAATGCGTCATCAAAATTCAAATTATTTATCATGGGAATGGCATCCTGGAAAAATTAAGAATTGAAAAGAAAAGCAAAGAATTAACTATTGTTATCACCAGAACAGTAATACAGTGGAATCGCGCTTTACAACCACCTCGCTGATACGACCACCTCGTTAATACGACCACTTTCTAGGAGTATTGCTACTCCCCCTGGGTGGGATGCTAGAGCATCGCAGGTTACACCCCAGCATTTTGTCGCCGGTACCCATTTATACTCCTGGGTAGAGAGAGGCACTGTGAGAGTAAAGTGTCTTGCCCAAGAACACAACACAATGACCCCGGTCAGCGCTCGAACCCAGACCACTTGATCCGGAGTCCAACGCGCTAACCATTAGGCCACCGCGTCTTCCACAGGTTTCAATATGACTAAAGTATATACGGCTGTAGATTGGCATAATGGTCAAGAAGAAAAATTCTGGCTGTTGTAGAGAGGTGGCCACTGCAGGGAGGTTTCAATAAGAGTAAAATATAGGATCAGCACACAGTCGGGACGAAAAATCCTGGCTGTTGTAGAGAGGTGGCCATTAGTAGTAGTAGTAGTATTTTATTTACCCAGAAGAGGGTTCAACTGCAATTGCATGCTAAGTAAAGATTGACTAACTTGTGTGTTGGGGTATTGCTGTTCCCTGCTCAGCAGTTTGTTCAGCGGCATAAATGTGACTTCTCCTTGTAGCTTATGTTTATTCATGATGGACAAGATCTGTGCCGCAGTTTTATCAGTATCCACTAACATGTGAAAGAGCCTGCAAGGGAAAAGTACATTTTTACGACACAATTTCAATGATAAAGAAGTTTCAAATTAGAAAGTCAAAGTATTTATAAGAATCATGTGTAATTGCTTTGTTACCCAAAGAATCATCTAAAAAGTGTTACTAACAGTTGAACCCCGCTATCTCAAACTTTCAAGGGAAATGAATAATAGTTTGAGATACATGTAGCGAGGAGTTCAAGGCAGGTTAGTGCCAAATTTCAGTGAAATCATTTTAAGTGTAACACTGATAGTGTAACAACTTTTATTATACGACATAGCATTTTAGAGTGCGAATACGCACCACAACGAGTGCAAATATGAGACCGTATCACATGGGTCTTATTCCTCCTGACCACGCACTACGGAAAACACTGTTGAAAGCCTATTTTTTAGGAAATAATTATGTCGTATAATAAACAATTTATTCAGCGGAAAGTTGTGTAATACAGCTGGGTATTATTACTCATCAATGAGTAAAACTGACTCATAAAAATACCCAGCCATATTACACAACTTTCCGCTGAATAACCTCTTTTTATTGCAAACATATGCAATAGACACTGCTCTTTAATTAACTGTAACAATAATAATAATGCCAATTGTACTGTACTGGAAGAGTGTAAAAAGAGGTTATTCAGCGGAAAGTTGTGTAATATGGCTGGGTATTTTTATGAGTCAGTTTTACTCATTGATGAGTAAAAATACCCAGCTGTATTACACAACTTTCCGCTGAATAAATTGTTTATTATACGACATAATTATTTCCTAAAAAATAGGCTTTCAACAGTGTTTTCCGTAGTTTTCGTTCTGGCACTTTCTGATGTTTGTCCATCAACATTGTCAATAGAGTTTGAGATAACCGTGGTTGATTTAGGCCAAGGGAAATAAAATAGGGTTAGGGTTAGCTTTTGTAAGGGTGTTCTGGGGCTATTCTGGTTACAACTGCACTCACACCTGCACCTGCAAATTAGACTGTCTGCATGGTTAAATGCATCACAGATAACAAAATAATAGTATGGTAGCGGAGGCCTTACTTGTTTCCTGCTGTAATTCCGACTGCAGTAAAGAACCGTTCATCACACTGAAAGTTCTCAATAAGTGGGCCGTGAACTCCATCAATATTTTTCTCTTGAACAATCTTCCTAACTGTGTCAATACCGATACTGACATGCTGTTGAAACCAATAACAATCTCACTGTTACTAATACAAGAGGGTTAAAAGAAGGGTTGACCATAATTGGTCAACCCTCTCAAAATGTTAAATTGTAGCAGTAGGCAGCATACCAGGAGCTGGCAAGGGTGCGTCCCCTTGCCAGCTACATGTACGGGTCCTGGCAGAAGACTAATGTGAACTAAGCGACAAACAATCAACTGTAAGCAGCAAAATGCACATTTTGAGAGGGCTGATTGGTATGAGTAATATATATTATAAAATGTCCATACTCTTCCCTACCATACATATACCAGCATATTTTTATATGTCTTTGGGTTCAACAATATACCAGGGCTAGTAGATGTAAATCCTTACTGGCCCATCAGGTAAGTAATGACTTCATTTGTGTCAGGCCATTACTCTTTATTCCCTCCCTCCCTCCGCCTTTCAATAATTAACACGTGAACTCTGAAGTTCAAAACCCAACTACATGCAATGATTGCATTTTTCATTTCCGTCAATAATAATTGAAGGGCTGGGGACATTACTGACCTATAAAATTGTTGACTTTTCGGGTCATTTTTATGTTTTGCTTGTATGTGGGCTTCAATTTATTTGAAAAACATCGCCCCGCATATTGTTTTGCTAATTACCCCTTCGTTTTCGAGAAATAACACATGCAAAAAACTCGTTTTTGCATCGGTGTTGCTTTGCAAAGAAACCTTTTGTTTCGACCAACCATAAATTTAAATGAAAATGAAACAAACAAAATGAACCTACATCTACCAATCACAAACCACGGACATGACCTATAGAACCCAAAGTAGTGAACTTCTGGTCCCGGTTGTTCAAAAGTCGATTAACGCTAATCCAGGATTAAAAGTTAACCAAGCTCTTAATTTCTCTTGTATAAAAGTGTTTTTCTCTGCCAATGTTTTGTAAAGTTAAAGATTAGTCAAAGTCAAAACAGAAAGACAAAAAATATAAACAGAATATCCCACTGAAAAGTTGCAAAACTGAAATCAAAATTCGCGCTAATCCTGGATTAGCTTAATCGTCCTTTGAACAATCCGGCCCTGTTTCCTGAGTCATCTGCTAAGATGATTGACAGTAGCGAAAAACACAAGCATTGACGGAGCAGAGTTGGTGATGTATGTTATTGAAAAGTGCAGTGAAGAGTGATTTTCAAAAGAGCCGAGGGTGTTACATGTAGCTACAGGTGGAAACACATGATGTAAACACACATAAGATTTTGTCTTATAATCTACGCGACGCCATGCAAAAATTGGTTCTACCGAAACTAAGAACTGACTACCTAAAGCATAGCTTTAGTTACAATGGTGCTTTTCTTTGGAACAATCTTCACCCGAGTAACTACGAACAGCTAGTTCCTTAATAATTAAGCCCTGGTCAAACGACGCATGAGAGTCGATAAGAGTCAATGAGAGTTGAAACTCACGCTCCCGTTTGACCACCGACTATCATGCACTATCATCGACTATCATCGACTCTCATGCGCTATCATCAAATTTGAACCTACCCAAATTTTTCATGAGTTAATGAGAGTTTTTCCTGTTTGACAACACAGCGCATGATAGTTACGTGAGTTAAACTATCATCGACTATCATGCGCCGTTTGACCAGGGCTTTAGACCTCTTCAAAAAAAGTATTAATAGATGGTTTTCTGCATTGGACTCCCACACAGCAAATATGTAAACCAGTTTAAAAATAAAAAAAATTAAAAAATTAAAAATTAAAAAAATTAAAAAAATAAAAGAAAGAAAGAAAGAAAGAAAAAGAAAAAAGAAAAAAAAGAAAAAAAAAGAAAAAGAAAAAAAAAGAAAAGAAAAAAGAAATAAAAAAAGAAAAAAAGAAGAAAAAAAAGAAAAAAAGGGAAAAAAAAGAAAAAACCAGTTTATAGAGTGATTCTATTGTACTGATATCTTTTTACCATGTATAAATAAAGTTCATTCATTCATACCTTACTGACAGTGCTTCGTAGAACCCTCTCTGTTTTACTCAGCTCGTCTCTTGTGTTCTGCATGCTTTGTTCTATCGTTGCTTCCTCTCGCCATAGCTCCCTATCATGGAATAAAAGTTAGTGGCATCAATGTGGATCAGTCCCCGGGGGGTGGACTCCCAGATGAAAGTGACGGGGATGCTTGACGTCTCATTTAGGGGTGTAAATTACGGATTTTGGTATCACTTAAGGTGCTCCGGACGGAATGCCTATATTTTTAGCCATCAAGGTTTTCGTTTAGGGTTGCACGCGAAGAAATAAAAATAAAAAACGCCGTCATACTGTGTTGGTGGTCTCATTACTGGAGATCGATTGCAACTTAATTTAAGTCACTATAACTCTTGTTTGTCTGTCTTTTTCAGAATGGCATCTTTTAGGCGTCAAATAGAGCCTCAGCCACGCCCAGATTGGTCTCCTTTAGGGGTTTACTTCAAAATTTCCAATGAGCATCCCCGTCCCTTTCATAAGGGAGTCCCCCCCCCCCACCCCCAAGGATCAGTTACATTATTTTGTACATCTTAGCCAAATTTTGATACGCTAAGGAACTAGTGCATACATTTGGCAAATAATATGATAATGGGGTACAGTCAAACCTCTGTTAACAGACACCTCCTGTAGGCGGACACCTCTCGTAAGCGGACACTTAGTCATGTACCCAGCTACATACAAACACTACATTTTTAACCTCCCATAAGCGGACACCTCTCTTAAGCGGATACTTTTTCAGGTCCCGAGGGTGTCCGCTTCACGGGAGGTTCGACTATATCTTAATGTGTCTTCTCCTGACCAATGGTGGAAAATTTAAAATTCCAAACGTCATTAACAGTAATAGTACTCAGCTTACTTTCTACTGTTTGTTGTATTATCTCTCCTCTTTTTCAATTCTGCATGTTTCTTGTTAGCTTTTTCAATATCTTGCCTTCTCTTGTCCACATTATCTGTTCTTTCCTGAAGAAATATGCAAGGACAATCTATTAAATTTATATAAAAATTAAAATGCCTAAATGATACGTACATGTAAGGAAATATCTAAATGTGTTCCTGGGTAGGACTTGTCACTGAGGTGAACAGTATGTTGTAAAAGCTCTGTAAGTCACCCCTCTAAACTACAACAAGGCTGTACCTGTATTTCAACAGTCAGTTCTTGTACTGTAGTCCTCAGTTTGTTCACCTCTGCTCTAATGCCCATAATCTAAAACAGGAGAAAAACATCCATTTGGTTATTGTCGTGTATTGTCTGTTGTTAAAGGGACACTGTCCTGATTTTAGCATGATTTGGGGAAGCTCAGAAACATATCTAGATCATAGGAAGTTGAACAATAATGGTTTAATTCTGTAGATATCAATAGCACTCGACAAATGACTGGAACCCATTAGGAAGTGAGAATGACAAACAACAGCGAGGATGGAAATGGATTGCAATATGGATTTTTGAAAAAAACGTTAGGATGTCGGTTTTTCAAAGTTTCAAATTTGGCTCGAAAATCTTTGAAATTTTGGAAAAATGTTGTTGCAGTATGGAATTTCTTGAAGAAATTGCTTTTTATCATTTAGTTAGAGTTTATTAAGTTCTTATTTCATAGATTTAGGGACCATTTCATGCATTTATAACAGTTTTGAGCAAATACACCGGGACAGCTAGTGTCCCTTTAATAACTTACAATCCAATTTTTTTTTTACTGAGAGATTTTGCAATCTGAGTTTTGATTTGTTTCAAACAAATCAGGAAATAATGTAGCATCTCAGTGGCCTATTGTTACATTTTACAGGAGGCATGTCCCTGCACCTCACCCCCCCCCCCCTGCACCTCACCCCCCCCCCTCCCCACCTCACCCCTTCCCCTAGTTTGTTGTGCCTATGGTGTGAGCCCGGGGGGGGGGGACTCCCTTGTGAAAGGGACGGGGATGCTCGTCAGAAAGTTTGAATTAAGCGCCTGAAGGAGATCAATCTGGGCGTGGCGCAAGCTTTATTTGAACCCTAAAAGATACCATTCTAAAAAAGACAGACAAACAATGAGGCCACCAACACAGTATGACAGTGTTTTTTTATTATTTCTTTGCGTGCAACGCTAAGCGATGTACCTTGATGGCTAAAAATATCGGCGTTTCGCCCTGAACACCCTGTGAGACCAAAATCCGTAATTTAGACCCCTAAGCGAGACGACGAGCATCCCCGTCACTTTTATATGGGAGTCCCCCCCGGGGGTGTGAGGTTGTGTTGCACTCTAGTTGCTAGATGGTACCCTGTTACTGAATTTCCTGGGTCTGCTGCTGTTTCGCTAGAAATCATTTTGTAGAAAATGATTGTTTTGTAGATGTACTTACTTGTGACTCTTTGTTTGCTATTGATTCTGCGAGTGAACTTTTCTCCTGTAAAACAATAGTACATGTCACAATAACATACATGTAAATATTATAAACTATGAGCATATACAGTATACAAAAACATGTACATGTAACCCTTTTCATAATCTTTAACAAACAGGCATTTCAAACCAACATTAAACAGAACTATGAATTATTTTTGACAGGAAAACTGTACAGTAATCCGTAATATGTTAAGCCGACCACCAACGGGCCACCATAATCTGGTCATATTAATGGGGTGGTCATATTAAAAAGGTTCTTAAATTTATAATTACAGTGGAACCCCGCTTTACAGACACCCGCTTAATACGGACACCCGCTTATTACAGACAGTTTTGTTTGTCCCGACAACACATATATTTTCTCTTATATCAGCCTGCTTAATGCGGACACCCGGATAATACGGACACTTTTGCATGTCCCTTTGGTGTCTGTATTAATCGGGTTCCACTGTAAATGACTAACAGAACTTTAGTTCGGGCCAAAAGGAAGTGTTTGTATTAACAAGGTGGTTGTGACGCAGGGTTCCCCTTGAATTCAGTTTACCTCTGTTATCCATCTGTCTCTCGCTTCAGCTGTTGGAAATTGATTTTTACGACCCTGTTTAGCATATAACTCTGTACGTCTTCTCTCGCACACTTTCATCCTGAAAATTGATACATAATATTAACTTTGTCATGGGAATGGTTGCAGATAAAAAAAAACAAAGTCACTCTTATTGTCAACCAGGGTTTTGTGTAGCCTGCAGTACAGGCAGCTTAGGGATTTTTTTTCAGTGAGCGTGACGCGCGACAGAGAGCGCGAGCGCGGAGCATTTTTCTTTAGTCTCACACTCCATGCTCGCTATCGTGCTTCACGCTAACCAAAAAACTGTAAACCATCTGTACTGCAGGCTAGGGTTTTTGGTACATTTGAGCCTCTCTATGAGTAGACTTTGATGTGCTTTTTGAACAAATCATTGATTTTTTTTAGCAAAATCGTCTTTTTGGTACAGTATCAGGAATTTGTTCAGTGCCTGACAATGTTATTGAGAAAAATAAACTGGAAAGAAGATGACTGATACTTTATATGAAATCTTCTAGCTCTGACACATTAATTATTAGTTTCTATCTGACCACAATGATTTTTAAATCGTCGCTTCAATCTCTGAGATCATCGTTTTATTAATGGCAATCATCGCGACTTCGATTTCGTCGAAAATAACCCACAATGGTATATTTTATGGTGGTGTCAGTACCTTGATGTGCACTCATTTTCTTCAGTTTTAAGTTGATTGTAGTTGGGCAGCAGTTCATCCAGTTCTTCTTGTTTTGATTGGATTGTTTCCTCCAGCTTTACCAGTTGTTCTCTGTGTTGAACCTGTGCAAGGAAAAAGTTGGCAGTCAAACACAACAACAACAACAAGCTTTATTAAGTCTTAGATTAAAATACATAGATTTTCACCTCCCGCAGGGCTATTCGAGGCGGGAGGCAAAGAAAAAAAAATTATAATAAGGGTAGCTGACAGTAGTGTTTTAGTAAGTAATAACAATAAGAAAAATGTTGGTATATAAATGGTGTAGAACAAAGAAATTAAAGTGGTAATTTTGTTTGAACGTAGAAAAGAAAAAGGAAAACAAACTAACAAAACTAAAGAAACAAGTGCAAGAGACTGAGATGGAGGTACTATCACGTGCTACAGCTCTGACACCTTCATGTACATGTACTGTTCGCTGTATTTGACCAGTATCTAGCAAATGGGTTACAACGAAAGGCTTCCTAAAGTTAAGTGGAGACCTGAAAGTTTTGGTGCGAAAACTAAGATATTACATGTAGTACGTGAAGGAAGAACATCGTGTGGGATGCAATGGCATGTGTAGAGGAAGACCTGGAGTTCTTAGCAGTGGACAGATCAAAATGGAGAAATATGCTCACACTTCATGTTGCATGGGAGGAGGGGAGGTCCTGAAAATCTGACACCTATTTGATCTATACTAATAGATTTCTCTATAAGATTTTAATGTCATCAGAAGGTGTTGAGAATAACTCAGCTGATCATCCCGGACAGGATGATCAGGATGAATCCAAACATTTCTGAACTTCAAGCCAAACAAAATTGAAAACTGTTCATTGCCCGTTGCTAGCCCCTCCCCCTAAGTAATCTGCTGTACACAAGTAGTGTATCATTAATTAATTAATTAATTAATAACAGGGGCAGATCCAGGAATTTTTGATAGGGGTCCCAGGGTTTTACAGAAAATGTTAAGTAGATTGAAGGAGAATTTTGGGACGTCGATGGCAGTAGTTATTACTAAAAGGCGCGGCCGGGGTGTTTGGCGGCCTTCTCCAGAACAAAATTGAGATTTCAGGCTCTGAAAAGTGCATTTTGGTGGATCCTGGAGATGGTTCTGCTATGGATAATGGAGAAAGCAAAAAACCCTCAGGTCTGATAGGGGGGTCCAGACCCTAGACCCTCCCCCTGGATCCGCCACTGAATAAATAATAAAAATTCCTGAAACCAGTTTAGTTATACACGAAGTAGAGTAGCACAGATCACCTTGAGTGTACTGTCCTCCTTCACATTCCTCTCCAGATCTTTGATATCAAGTTCCAGTTTTGTTCTTTGTTTGACATGATCCTGACACTCTTCATCAAGTTGTTGTCGCTCAGAGTTTGCATCTGTCATGCGATCCATCACTTCACGGAGGCTCAGCGACAGTGACTGAAATAAGAAATGTTTTGTATTCACCGAGTTGAACACACATCAAACTAACTGTACCAAGCAACTGATCAAAACTGATCGCTTTCCTCATTGTCTTTTGTGCGACCTGTAGTTTGCATTCCCTTAGTACTTTTTTCCCTAACTTTAAGTACTATTGTGAACATGTACATGTATGTATATTGAGTTGGCTAGTTTAAATGTGTCAAAGCATGTACTGAACAGAGTGTATACAAAGCATGAGCCAGTGAGCCTTGCGAGTCAGCCATGCGAGCCACACAAGCCAGCAGGCAAGCCATGTGAGCCAGCAGACTAGCCATGGAAGCCAGAAATCCCTAACCCCAAAATAAAGGCTAACTACAAGCTGTACTAATACATGTGTAAACTTACATTGTACATGTACTTAGGCTAACCGGAATGCTATTTTAGGCTAACGAGAGTGTTATTTAGGCTAACTGGAATGGCTTGCATGGCGCGCATGGCTCGCACTTTGTCAATACCCAACTGAACACAACAGACGTAACTCAGAGCATGACCTCAGTGTGTATCTGTGCTTCCATAACTGTACCTCAACTTTATTAGTGGCATCTTTGATTTCACTCATTAGTGAGCTGGCTTTGTCTGTTTCCTGTTGTCTGGAATTTTCTAGCTGAGACAACAATCAATAAAAATTAATTAATAATCTGAGGGTAATGTAAATACATGTAAAAGAAAAAGAATGATAATACAAATTAATAAATAAATATAATAAGAAATTGAACAAAACTACTGTAATGTGGTATTCTTGCACATTTCCTTACAACTTCCAGCTTTTCTCGTGTTTCCCGCATCTCTTTATCATGAATTGTATACTCCAAACACCTGGAATGACACACATCAATTTCAGCAAACTTCTGACACAATCATCATCACAATACTAGGTAATAGAAAAATGCCAAAACTCCAGTTAATATTACTAGCGCACAGCTTTAGATCCGTGAACTCAGCACCATTCATTCCTTTTACCTTCGTTCTTTATCCCATTTCTGATATGCCTTGAGTTCTTCTTTCTCTTCATCTAGTGTCTCAAGTCGTTCATCAATGTCCTTTAGTAACTCATCAATCTTTTCCTTTTTCCCTTCTACAAACCAGATACAAACAAACTATTCAAATATCCAGCCTTTACAGGGCCAAAATTTTAGAAATGGCCATCCTTGATCAAAGTTGAAAATGCATGTAACACTGGGGCAACATTACATAATACCAAATTTGGACCCCGTTTTAGAAAAAATTTGCATTTAACAACTGTATCGCTTATGGAGGTTGGGTGCCTGGAATATCCAGGGGCTTCCACTTTTGGCAGCCAGCCCCTAGATTGAATAACGCCCCCATGGCTAGCACGACCCCGCAACCCAGCCATGAGCCCCCACACAAGGGAACAGGCACCCGTCACACTGACCTGTCAGTGGAAATAAAAAGGGAGAGGAGGGGGGGGGAGAAACTATCGATCCAAAGCTCTCCACGCACAATGCTGGGCAAGAAACCTCACTGCCTGGAGAAACACGCCACACGAACGAAGCAGAGAACTACTGCACATGCGCCTCACGACTGACCACTGACCACCGGTACTCCTTCCCAGACCCCTGGCGCTCTAGTTGTTAACTCTTTTAAATTGCATTTAAATGCATTTAACAACTGTATCGCTTATGGAGGTTGGGTGCCTGGAATATCCAGGGGCTTCCACTTTTGGCAGCCAGCCCCTAGATTGAATAACGCCCCCATGGCTAGCACGACCCCGCAACCCAGCCATGAGCCCCCACGCCACGCCGAAGGGACCTCCGAGCTATGGCGCTAAAGCTCGGAGATCAGAGGGGCTCATGACTGGGGGAAGCCAGAGCCCCAGAACGCCAAATCCCGAAGGCACCCAACTGAAGGTTATAATACCAAACAAAATACCTGTTATAACAGCAGCCTTTCAGATACGCTCATGTCGGTGATTTCGACCACGCGTTTTGTTGAGGGGGCGACAACTAATTTGCCATCCAAGTAAGTGTGGGGCTCCGTGTCTTGCGCCCGTAAATTCTCCGCCAGGAGGTCGGCCAGCTCCATAAATACGCCACTGGTTATCTTGGCAACCAGCTTGCCAGGTATTGGCGCATAACCTGGGCCAACAACGACGGCCTTGCCGATCGTAGGCGCCACGATCGAGTTGTTGGGGACCGGCCAAGCGGGAGACACGAACGCTGATGGCGCAGAATGTTGGACGATGGGCGGCTGGGCAACTGCAGATGTAATTGGATTGCCAATCGTGCAATAAGTGGACAGGAATGGAGGCGCCATTACATTACCTATAGCCGTGGATGGGATGGATGGGATTGTAGGAGCGCAAGTTATAATACCAAACAAAATACCTGTTATAACAGCAGCCTTTCAGATACGCTCATGTCGGTGATTTCGACCACGCGTTTTGTTGAGGGGGCGACAACTAATTTGCTATCCAAGTAAGTGTGGGGCTCTGTGTCTTGCGCCCGTAAATTCTCCGCCAGGAGGTCGGCCAGCTCCATAAATACGCCACTGGTTATCTTGGCAACCAGCTTGCCAGGTATTGGCGCATAACCTGGGCCAACAACGACGGCCTTGCCGATCGTAGGCGCCACGATCGAGTTGTTGGGGACCGGCCAAGCGGGAGACACAAACGCTGATGGCGCAGAATGTTGGACGATGGGCGGCTGGGCAACTGCAGATGTAATTGGATTGCCAATCGTGCAATAAGTGGACAGGAATGGAGGCGCCATTACATTACCTATAGCCGTGGATGGGATGGATGGGATTGTAGGAGCGCAAGTCGCCACAGTCGAAGTATTGTGCGCCCCGCCCCCAAGAGGATTCGCCACGCTCGCCGTTCCGTTCGCCTGGAAGGCCGCTAAAATCTGAGGCAGCGACTGCCCCAACGCTTGTGTAAATGCTTGCGACAGAGTTTCGCTGGAAACGGTAAAGGTGGATGGTGCTGCCGTGGTAAGGGTGGACGTGTCGGAAGTTATTGAGTCCCCAGACGAAGGTGGATTTTCGGCTGCCATGTCGTAAGAATCCAAATATCCGGCCGAGAGGCTGTTTAGCGTTTGTCGACCAGGCATAAGTCGAAAACTCAAAAACAAGCGACGAAACCAAACGAACGACCGCTGTAGGAAAGGGCAAAACCCCTTTGGGAACAAATGAACGCGAGAAACTATCGATCCAAAGCTCTCCACGCACAACGCTGGGCAAGAAACCTCACTGCCTGGAGAAACACGCCACACGAACGAAGCAGAGAACTACTGCACATGCGCCTCACGACTGACCACTGACCACCGGTACTCCTTCCCAGACCCCTGGCGCTCTAGTTGTTAACTCTTTTAAATTGCATTTAAATGCATTCAAAATGATACCCCTTTCTAGAAATAGGCCAATTTTTAATAGCCCGTTCTAGAAATTTAGTAGTATGGATACCCCGTGCTAGATCAGGCGTCCCAAAATCATGACCCTGTTAGGCAGTACATAACCGTATAGGTATTTTGGGGGAGTACCCCCCTACTGGGGCTTATGGGAGATTAAAAATGTAATAATAATAATAATAATCTTTATTTATATAGCGCCGTTTCTACTAAAAAACCAACAGCGCTTAACAAAACTACTTATTATAAACAAATAAACATTACTTTACTGATATGATAATTTACTATTATAAAAACGAATAATTATAAGGAAAGCAAAGATTTAAAAGGAACGATTAAATAAAAAAGTCTTAACTCTACTTTTAAAGGTACTTAGGCATGATATGGTTCTAATATGGTCAGGTAAATTATTCCAAAGTATAGGTGCAATTACTGAAAAAGCGCGCTTTCCATAAGTTTCAAGATTGTACTTAGGGACTACTAACAGTTCTTTAGTGGCTGAGCGAAGTTTTCTGGTGGGCATATGTAGCGTTAGTATGTACATGTAGCTGGGTACATGACTAAGTGCCCACTTATGAGAGGTGTCCGCCTACGGGAGGTGTCTATTAGCAGAGGTTCGACTGTACTGTATTTCACAAAGAGAGAGGCAGGAGCCACTAAGGAAGGGGTGGGAACAGGGAGTAAATGTATGGGAAGTGAGAAGTTCAGACCCCCCCCCCCCCTATATACACCCCACTTTTGATGGTAATTAAAAAAATTGTGATACCTGTGTCTTTGAGAATATTCTTGCTTTCTTCCTTTCTTTCATCGTACACTCTTGTGCCTGCAACTTCTCGCAACAACTTCAGTCTTTCGTGATTTTTAGCAACGGCCAACTGATTTATCTGCAAAATATAATTGACACCAAGTACAGAGCACTACCGTCAGAGCTGAAATAATTTGTAGCAACAGTCACAAAATGTAAAAAAAGGTAAAGGCTGTTCCAATCCTGGGGATTGCAAAAGACGAACCTGAGTATCAGACCTTCCTTAGAGAGGGAGGAGACGTGAGGAGAGCGTGGTACACAGGCTAGCAAAAGACAGATGGCTCATGACGTTGCTGGCGCTGAACTCTGATTTCTGTAGCAATTACATGTAGGAGTATTGCTACTCCTCCTGAATGAGATACTAGTCCATCACAGGTTAACCACAACAGTTTGTCAGGTTGCCCTGACAATTCGCCAGTACCCATTATACTCCTGGGTGGAGAGAGGTACTGTGAGAGTAATGTGTCTTACCCAAGCCAGGGCTCGAACCAGCCAGTTCGGGCTGGCCCAAACTCATCTCCGATGGAGAAGCTTTTACTGTCGATGGTTCTGTGAAGAGCAGGCTAAGCTGAAGGCCTACATGTAGAAGTAAATATGCAGTAAACTATTGACTTACCCTGCCTTGCTTGACAATGTAGTAAGGGTTGCTGCGAGAAAAACCAGCACTCTCCAACAGATTCATCACATCACTTTTAGTGACATTCTTTTTGTCCAGAAAATATTGGTCTTTCTTGGAGCCAATTACACGACGCAGGGATACTTCGTCTTTCTCAATCTTCAAAGAATAATGCAACAGCATCCACGTCAATTCACAGTGTAACTAAATTTTTGTACTAATATTGCATCTGGACCCCATGTATTATTTTCTAGGTCACTTCTAACGTTCTACTATATAATAAGTTGGTATAAGCCTTGCAAGTTTAGTACCCATAACAAAATTAATACATGTACAAACATTACAGAAATGAAGCTGTACTGTGCATCAGAAGATGTCGCACTTACTGGAATCCTGTTGTCGGTGTTATCAAAGATGAGTTCCACATAAGCTGACAGCACACGTGGTCCAGTGCCCTCCTAAAAGGTAAATATATGCAGTATTTATAGAAAGTTTATTCACGAGTCTGACATCACAGACCACACAAATGAAGTGACCCAGAGTAGGCTACTCTACAAAATCTCTTATTTCCCCTAACAGTACACATACAGTGTACAGTACTCGTCAAATGTAAGTTGACAGTCACTTGACTCAACACAATCCTCCATCCTCAAATTTCAAGTCGATAGCTTAGAGTTTCGAGTCAAGTGCTTCAACTCGAAAGTCAATGTTGTTCTTTGTTATTGTTCTGTTCTGAGAAATGCACGTAAATTTCTTCCTCAAAATCCCTATTTGAGATATTTCTTGACAAATTCTTCATGCGTCTCAAAACTTGATACTTGAAACTTGCAACTCGCAACTTGAGCTTAACCAATACTGTGAGAATATGATGCATAAATAATTGAAATATTACTCTCTAATTTCCCTTTACAACACATCTAAGATAATTATTATTAGCTTGCAAATTTAATGGTGACTTACATGAAGAAGTGCCTGTCGCTCTTCTTGTCGCAAATTACTGAATTCATCAGCACTGAGAACAAACTGAATGGCTGAAAGGAAATTATCAGAGTGTTCAAGTTATCATGCGGTGCTAATCATGAAAGGATGCTCAAAATTAAATCAAATTAAATTAAATTAATATGCAAGAGGTTGGACTCCAGATCAAATGGTCCAGGTTTGAGCCCTGCCAGGGTCATTATGTTGTAGTAATGTTGTAGTAAGGGTAGTAACGATACTGCTAGTCACTTCATTCTATGGAAACCAGAGTTAAATGCCGGCCTGATAAGCCACTAGCACTGCATGTAGGCTTGTAGACAAACTCACTTTGCCTTAACCATTCTACAGGTTCCTTTGACAGCTAGTAAATTTCATGCAGCATGCCCTTTATACATGTACATATACAATGTACATGTGGAACTCTGATCTGTGAATAAACATAATTTTATGCACAACTTACCAAAAAAGAAATTACTTTTCCCAGATCCATTCCTGCCAACTGTAATTCATGAACACAAAAAAGTATTGATTCAGTCACAAGGTATCGACTCTAGACATAAGAACTGTCAATTAAGTAGTACCTACCAATGATATTATGCTTTGGACTGAACGGTTCAATGATAGTTTGATCGCGATAACTCCTGAAGCCTTGAATGATAACCTACAGAGGAAATGGAATTCAAATCATCATAATTTCTGAAACAAGGAAAATTAGCTGTAAAACAAAGTCCTAAGACATAATAAATTATCATGGAAAGCTATGTCACATTGATGTTAGCATGTACGTGTATATTTTAAACCAGTTTGATTTTGATTTTCCTTTGTCTAATATTCATCTGAGACAAAGGAAACTAAAAATCAAACTGGTTTAAAAAAATTTAAACCAAAAATAAATTTAAACCACAACATATATACTGTTCGATTTGTCCAATTCATCTGATGGCTAGTACAAATAATTATTCAAATATCTTTACAGTTAGAGAATTCATATTAATATTAGAAGACGGAAAACTTGTCTCAGACGAAATTCCATCTGACAGAATACCGTCTAATAGTAAAATTAGACGAGTAAATGACTTAGAGCCATCGGAGACTTGGACGAGTATGAGGCCAGGTTATATTTCTATCCCAGAAGCAATTGCTGAATTTCCAGTTCCAGTGTGTAGCAAACAGGAAACAGTGAATTTAAGACAGTTTTCCGTCTGAGACGAGTTTTCCATCTGATTTTCCTGTCGTTTTAGACAGGAAAGTGGACAGATAAACTTAAGACGGGAAACTCGTCTTTCACCGAATTCATATCAGACTAGTTCTGTCTTTAGATGAGTTTCCCGTCTAAGACGGTTTTCCGTCTCTAATATGAATTTGGCTAGTGTGGTAAAAATGGCCACCTTATATTTCCCACTATTTTTTGCATGCACTTAAATTCTTGCAATTAACCTAATAAATAGTATTTTATACAGTCAGGGAAACAAGGACCAGTTGAAGGCAATTAAGTCCCCTCTCCGAGACAGGACTAAGCTCGCAATTTTCATCACAAAGTTGCTAAGCAACATGACATATCCTCATTGCGCTATGTTGGCGCAACAATTTTCACAGTACTAGAGAGTGCTCGCGCTGTTTCTTGATTGGATAATAAGAATCGGAAACTCTTGGAGTGCTTCAACAAAGATTTTCCAAAAACGGCACTTATTCCCCCGACTGTGCATGGCTAAATACATTCAAGACGCCATAACCATCTATGTCCCTGAAATTGATGTAAAGGGTATGGAGCTGATTGGATAATCATGGGACATATGTTTTCATGGCAAACATTGCAGACATTTTAGCATAATTAAATTATACTATAATATTATCAATTAAACTTAAACAAAGCAAACTGTTATAAACGCCAATCAATCGTGAAATGGCAAATTCAACATCTACATAAATTGTACATTGCTTATGAAATATTAAAAATTGAACTGAAAATCACATTTATTTTGGTGCTAGCTCGCTGAATCCGAGCCATTGGTTCGTCAGCATAAAATCTGAAGAAACAATCTACCATTAAGTGAAGAACATTCAGGAGTAAAACATTTTGCAAAGATTTTATCCTGAGCGTGAGAACAGCTAAAAAAAAACTTAACTTAGCTCGCTACTGACAGCTCCATTTCACATGGAACTCGACAAGCTAGAAATATTATTTGCGGCGTTTACAATCAGTGGAAAGCTACAAAAAAGCCTAAAAACTTAAGAAAAATACCTTACCTGTTTAATGTACATATTTCTGGTCTTGTTTCAAGGCTTCGAGAAGCAAAATTTTATACAAAACTACATCCACTGCTAAAGGAAAACTATGGCCGAACACAACAAGGACAACATTTTGGCGCGAATATATGCAGCCGGCTCCTGATTGGTCAATAAACTGCCCCCATCAACCCCTGCGCCATGTTAACGAAAAGTATGTCATGTATGCAACATGAAATATCCTACATATTTATTTTTTTGTCAATCAGCTTGACGATGTTGCAAGTTTTAATTCTATGAAAGAAAAATATAATTTTCAAACACAATTTATTTTCCGTTTATTTGCTTGCAAAAACAAACAAATTATCATTCAAAAATAAACAACCATAGTTAGTAGATTCAACCAACCGACAACCAACCTCGTTCCCAGTGTCCTCTCCTCCTTTCTTTCCTGAAAACGAGGTTGCGTTACAGTGTAACACAACCGCGAGCAGTGTGGTGGGTGCTGGACCTCAAAAAGCTACAGATCTTCTTTTTTTAAAATACAACAAAGAAAGGCTGACTGTATGGTTGGGATAAATGTGAATATATTTTCCAATATTTCGTCAGGCACATTTCCTTTGGGCTTTTGGGGAATTATTTTGGGGGAGAGGGTAGGTAAGGGGGGGGGGGAGGGGGGTTAGATTTGGTTTTGGACAAGAGAGTTTTATACAAGCTCTTGTTTTGGAATAGTCCATAAGGTGGTTATTTTCTGGTATAATTTTTCTGTGGAGCATTTTGAAATATCCTCCACTCAGGTAGAGTAAAATGAAATCAATATTTTTGAATTTTTGATATACTGAATTTTTATAATTTATTTTTTGACAGTTATGAAATGAAAGACAGTAAGGCTGCAGTGTTTTAGTACAAATTATCAGTAGTTGTGAAAACTACAGTAAGATTTTATTGAAGTGCAAATAGCCCGGGGGGGGGGGTACTCCCCAAAATTTTTGGTGGGGGTGTGCGGCCCGCTTCTTGAAACCCTTACCCTATTTCAGACCAAAATATGTGATTTTTTGAAACCCTATTTCAGACCTGACCCAAAAATCGATACCCTATTTCAGACCTATAAAATTAGTACACGTGTCTAATACATGACTTCAGCTACCCAGGAATAGGTTCCATTTGAAAAGGGCTTCAAATTCCCCTATGTTAATGAAAAAACAGTTTGTCTAAAAGCCAAACCAAATTCCAGACCAGAGTGCGCAAAACATACCCTATTTCAGACCAAAACGGCTCAAAAACCATACCCTTTGGGGCGGCACATACCTATATAGCTTATATAAGGGAATTCCCCCTTCCCCCCCCCCCGGGGCAAATAGCAGCTACCGGTAGCTTTAAAATTTACTGTATCTATATAAACAGCCCAATAGTAGGAAATTAGATCTCCTGACAGACTACATGTACCTCTGTTAAAAACATTTTCAAAGCGGTAAAAATGTAAATTTTAAATTAAAATATAAAATGTATTGACTTTATTATTTTAAAGAGAGTGAAAAACACCTACATAAAAAAAAACATGCTAATAATGGTGGTCCTTTATATAAACAAAAAATACAGATGGTTAAAACACAACCTTAACAATATCCTAACTACATGTATGCAATGTATAAAGTTAATTTTAAGTTAACTTAATTTAAGGGGTATCGAATGGTCGCTCAAAAATTTCAAGTGCTCACAAAATTAGACTTCTGCTCGAATTACTCGCAAAATTTTAGTGGGTGCTCATTTGCTCTAGCCTCCTCCGCAGGCAACTCCTGGGTCTCCGGGGTCTGGGGCAAGAAAGGGGCAAAAGAGCGGGCACTGGGGTCGAGGCGAGCGAAAGTCCTGTCCCCCACCCCACTCAGTCACCTTTTTGTCCTCCGTACCAGTCTCTCACTCATGCCTTTATGTAAGAGTTACCTGTGGAGGAGGCTACATTTGCTCGTGCTCGCATATTTTTACAAGTGCTCGCATGCTTGGTTTTTAGTAAAGGTAGTTTTTGCATAGTGCTTGTTGCCCACAAGGCTAACTTTTATCAATGCTCATGCTCGCAAAGAAAAACGCTGTGCTCTTCGATACCCCTACTTTACATCAAAAAATGCAAATTAAATTAAAGCTTTTTTAAAAGAATGGAACAAAAGTATAGGTCTGACAGCCACTGGTAAATTGTTCCAAAGTTTGATTCCTTTGAATCGTATGTTATTATTTAATTAACAACAATTTTTAACAATTTAAAATATATGCATTTAAGCACATTTGTTTTACCTTTTCTCTCTTTTTTTTAATGCATAACTGTAATTGGCCAGTAAGTAAGTAAGTAAAATCTTTATTTTGAGAGGGTAGCACATAATAGGCCCTCTCCAGTCTCCAAAAAGACCACTTCCAAGTTTCCCTTTACCTCTGTTTTAAAACGAGTCCTGGTGCACAACCTTTCATATGAAATGAATTTTACTCGCAAGTTTATTCAAATTGCAAATCAAACTCATTTTCATTTGAATGGTTGTGCACCTGGACTCGCTTTGAAACAGATCGGGGCAAAATGCAACTCGGAAATTACCTATATTATAAAATGGTTGGCCGTCGTAGAGGTTCAACTAATAAATATAAGAATGTCCAACAATGATCTTCCCATTATTTAAACATGGGAAACAATCAGTTATTCAATTATCAAATTTAAGCTGAATAGAAATCATAGTTATAATCTCTCAATCATTAAATTAAATTGACAACACTTTGTGTTCTGTCAGCAAAGGTTGTCCCTTACATCCCCTGACAGTTCATCTGACTTCAGCACCTTCATGTGTCTCATACAGTTCACAAGAGGTTAGTTAATATCCAGGAAGTTTTCAGTGGTGCCTGTAGTGCTATGATCGGAGTAACTGCGGTTAAAGCTGTCCTCAAATTCATCATCCACTAGTCTTTGTGGACGTTTAAAGGCAAGTAACCCACTTGTGACAGCAGCAATCAAGACCAAAACAAACCAGCGATCACCACAATAAAGTACACACGGTGAGGCTTATCGAGAATTTCACCAGAGAAACTCTTCTTCTTCGACTTAAAGCCAACGATAAGTGCAATGAAGACGACGATTAGAAGAGCTGTGAGGACGTTGATAAAGAACGAACCGTAGCGAAGAACAACTCGGCACACTGGGATCCTCTTCAACGAACATTCTCTACTTCCAAGGAGTCTTGCCAACAGGAACGATGTTGTAAATAGAAGCAGTAATCCGTTCGCGATCACAGCCAAAAACAACGCAAAAAAGGGGCAGTTTACATCCTTACTGGAGGAACCAGACTCGAAATTTGACCAGCAAGAACGACTGGCATTATTTTTGCCCACTTCCGCCTCCAGTAAAGAGACGCTTAGAAAACAGGCTTCGGCCGCCAGAGAAGACACACAAGCGATTGCAAATAACGCTCGTGGATTAGAGTTTCCCATCAGATAAACGAGCAAACAAGTTCCAATAAGAGAGTGGATGGACGCAAATCCGGTTAATAAAGATGATAAATGTTCATTGTTGTTTTTTACAAATTTCCTTTTTACAAAGTGAAAGTTGTGCGTGACAGTGTGCGTGACAGCGTGACGACTGCCGCTGACCATGAGCATGAGCCTCGTCCCAGGCTACTAACGGCTCGACTCGCGTTCATTTTACACGGTTTTTGAAGAAAAATATCCAACCTCGTCCCCAGGGCCTTTTCTCCTTTTTTTTCAAGATGGCGTCTGATGGAGCGAAGACCCTGGCAAAGGCTGGGTCACGTGGTACAAATACTCCAAGATTCTTGGAGTATTTTATCACGTGACTTTGTTGTGGAGCTGAAACAAAATGGCGGCCAAAGCTGAGTGTCCCAGATTACGTGGACCGCGTTTTACGGCGTATCTTTGTAGACGAGGAAACAATACTTCATTTGGAAGACTAATTTATTGTTTGGAAGCTCTTCCGCCTCTTCGAAAGCATAACGCGTGGTCAAAGACTCTGGAAACACCGCACATCAGGCACATTTTAGCTTTTAATTTTTACGCTGTTACTGTTAGTGATTGATTTACACATAAACTATCGGCTGTATAAACTGTACACTGCGACTTGTTTTCGTTCTACAACTCACCCTTTCATTTCAGCTTGAGTTTAAAGTTCTGATTTGAACAGTTTGTCGTTGGAGGACTTGGAGAGATAAAAATCTCCTGTTTAGACCTTTATACATTTACACCCGTATATTTAATGAGCTTATCTAAACAATTTCCCGTAATAATAATTTATCTTATGTAATACAAAATTGGTAATTTGTGACTGCATCCACATCTACATCTGGTTCCACATCTACATCTGGTTTGTCACTATTTATTTCAAATTAAAAGTTCAACCTTAAATTGAAGTATAATATTTGCTACAATACATTGTATATGACAGAGTATTTTCTTTCAAAACAGGTCATTACTTAGTTATTCTGTTAGTGACACAAGCTACTCTGTAAACAAATTCTCAGTTCCCCCAACAGGAGTTGAAGCTATGACCTTCCGCACACCGGTCGGATGCCTAACTCCCACGAGCCTCCCATAGTTCAGTGGTAGAGTGTCCGACCGGTGTGCGGAAGTTTATAGGTTTGACTCCTGTTGGGGGCCGGGGAACTCGGAATTTTTTTCCGAGTAGCTTGTGTCACTCACAGAATAATATCTCATCAATTTATTAGTTGTTCAAAGTATAAAAATTAAAGGAAAATGGTGTATATACAAAGATGTACACTAAAAGGTGTTACATTTTATTTGCCAACCTGTCACCAATTACAGCACATGTTTTGGCTTTAAATAGAGATTGATTTCACTTTTGTTCTTTACACTGAATGACTGATCCTTTGTTACACTGAATGACTGATCCTGTATCTTGTTCTTATGCAGAATGACTGATCCTTTGTTTTGTTCTTATAAGATTATGGAGAGTAATCTGGGCTCCCCTGCACCCCAAAAAGTAAGAACAGCTTCTCCATCTCAACATAATAAAATCATGGAGATGCTAAAAAGATACCGCTTTTCTCAGAAGGTTTGGCGGCATTGATAGTCTTGATATAACAACGGGTTTCACTTTAAAACTAATGGTGTTGGAATGTTAGTGGTTGACCTCTGGTGGGCATATCTCTTCTTGCTTACCAGTATGCGGAGGTCATCATGCAACAGTAAAATCCTGGTTTTAAGCCCCTCTCTACTGTTCCTCATTTCCTTACTATGTCCTCACAGAGATTGTTCAACTTTAGACCATATTAATTTTCTTTATTCTGTTTTGTTATGTTCCAGTTGCATTGATGTACTGACTTGAAATTTGTTTTTAAAACATATCTTGATATAATAATTTGCTGCATCAACTTGTTTATTCTGCCTATAAGCCCCCCCCCCCCATTTATAAGCCCACCTAAGACCCCTTACGAAGTTGAATAAGCCCAGGGCTTATGACCAGGATTTTGTAGTATGTGTGGAATTTTAGCAAAATATTGTGTTTAATTAGTGGTGAGAAATTTGTAATAATAATAATAATTATAATATATTGCTTTTATAAATATAATTATAATTATTATAATGTAATTATTACATTTTCTTTCATTTGACTGTTGGGTGGGGAAGAGACTTTGAGATCAAAATGAAAGCAAGCAGGACAGAAAACCAACACAAGCAATAGTGCATCTTTATTTTAAACTACAGAGGTGAATACAATGAATTCAAGTAACATTTTCTGCATAAAAGAAAAAAAGAATGAAAACAATAATAATTGTGTCGTGAACATATTTGGTACATAAATTTATTGTTGTAAAAATCAAATTATGGGGCCAACTATTTAAGCGGCTACCCCCTATTAAACGGCCAGTTATCAAAGTCGCAAAACTGTTGTCAGTATAATACTGTAAATAAAACCCCTATTAAGGGGCCACCTCTGTTACGTGGCTGTGGCCACCTTTTGGCCCATACCACTGAGAGTTCTCTATTCAGTGGCCTCCGAAATTTTATACATGTAGTTTGGCTTTGTTTTGTAAAAGCTGATGACAGATAAGAGTCCGAAATAGAAAGTGATGACTGATAAAAAACATTCAAACACACAGTTGTCACAAGCCTCCAAGCGTGTTTGTATTAGAACAAAGTGATGTTTCTACCAAGCCTTACGCTAATTTCTGACAAAACCCTATTAAGAGGCCGACCCACTTGCCATTTCCCCGAGGGTGGCCGCTTAATAGGGGTTCGAAAAAATATACATATAAATAAGGATTTGAGATAATAAGGAGAAGGATTTGAGTCTACAATCCTTACACATAAAAATATACAAATCAGTGTAGGCTTTCCATAATGGTTTTGACTGTCCCCTTCCCTAGCTGAGTGATAAGATGGCGATAAAAGAAAATTTACCAATAGGAAAACAATAATTATTATCTAGAGGAAACGGTATCCTCAGATCTTTCTCCCCATGGGATTACATGTCAGGTTAATTTTTTTTTCATCCACTACATTTATTTAAAAAAAAATGTTATTTTTATGGACTATAAAACATCAAAAAATATAAATCATCTATTTTCTTGTGCACTACTTGAATATGATTTCAAATAAACTCCCATTCATAAGCTAATGGCTCTGTCAGATCCCCCCCCCCCCCCCCCGGGCATTTGTCGGGCATTTACGACTTTTCCATTCCCGGGGTGGGGTATTTGCTATATCAGGTCGTCCATATCCAGGGGTGGGGCATTGTCAAAGGCAACATTACATGTATATCTTTTGGATTTTAAAAGACGTACATTATTTGTTGTGTATTTTAACTTTCCTGATTGCCCGTAATTTAAAAGTGTTAAAACTGAGTTGATATTAAACCTCGTTTGAGCCCTGCACTTTTCAAGTGAACCGGAGCCCCACCACACATGTGCAAAAATTTGCACTGTTGCTTTCCACATGCGAACCAAAGATGTCGGAAAGAAGCTTTGACAACTTTGCGGGACAAGATATCAAATTCATAAGCTCTTGGTTAGGTGATCAAGGATCGGAAAGCTTGAGCATAAATTTCCCAACTAAATTGGAGGGGCATTTGCAACATTCTGACAAATAAATGCCCGGGGGAGGGGATGAGCGGATTGACAGAGCCATAAGACATAGAAGAAAAAAAAAAACAGGCTCATATCCTTCAATCGCAAGTACAAAGCGCTAACCGTAATATCGGTACAATACTGACATGAAGGAATACGTGTCTGGACATGGAAAAATTTCAATGATTTTCCTACGAATATGAATCCAAGAAATATGTAAGCTTAAGCTTATAGACAATAATTTTACGATCGAACTCTCCTTTTTGATTTCTACGAAGAACAATCTCAGACGGTGACATAGCTACGACCCCTTCGTCTTTTCTGGGAAGATCGAAGGTACGGGTGCGTACAAATGCTTTAAATATTTATAAGCTTATTTAGCTTACATAAGACCGATAGTTCCCGGGATAGCTAGTTTTATACGTGCGGTGGTGTTACAGTTACCGTAGTGTTTCCAGAGTCTTTGACCACGCGTTATGCTTTCGAAGAGGCGGAAGAGCTTCCAAACAATAAATTAGTCTTCCAAATGAAGTATTGTTTTCCTCGTCTACAAAGATACGCCGTAAAACGCGGTCCACGTAATCTGGGACACTCAGCTTTGGCCGCCATTTGTTTCAGCTCCACAACAAAGTCACGTGATAAAATACTCCAAGAATCTTGGAGTATTTGTACCACGTGACCCAGCCTTTGCCAGGGTCTTCGCTCCATCAGACGCCATCTTGAAAAAAAAGGAGAGAAGGCCCTGGGGACGAGGTTGGAAAAATATCATCTCTGTGACTCAAAACCTGATCAGGTTCCTTGTGTCACTGCATATTGTTACGCTTCCTCAGTTTTAGATAACCCACATACATGCCCTTTTCAAGGCGATGAAAGGCATTTTTTCCATCTGCCCTAATCAAAAGAGTCATTGTACTTTGCAGACTTTGCATGCAGTTATGTGACTGATCTCTGGTGATCCTCGATCATGCGACGAAATTCCATCTGATAACATGATATGCAAAGATAACTCAAGTTTAATTTAGGACTCGGTATTGCAACATCATGAAAGTTGACACAAGTTTGATTCAGTTCACTGGTGATTAGCTATGCAAACTGTATATTCAGTCCGGGGGACTCCACATAAAAGTAACGGGGTGGTCGTCGTGTCTTTTTGGGGGTAAAATTCGTGGCTTGGTAACGCCTAGTAGCCACATTTAGTACAGACTTTTAGGGCAGCTATAAAAATATTAAAACAATCGGTACCTCTTTGGGGTGAAAGTGAATTCTCGCCACGCCCACAAAATTTGATAGTGGTTTCTTTTAGGCGTTCCTTTCAAAATTTCTTACGATCAGCCCCGTCACTTTTATATGTGAGTCCCCTCCGGGATAATAATCTTCTTGAAGTCTTTATGAATAAGGAGGTCACAAGGATCAGCGTCTATTGTAAAACATGATATGTCAACTAGACATCTATTGGCTGTTGAGACAAAGAGTTCTTGAAAACTGTTCCAGCATTGGTAATTTTCCTGTCCAAAATAGGAGTTATTGATACAAATTCCATAATCACAGTCTACATAGCTCTGTAGACAAGCATGT
Organism: Desmophyllum pertusum; assembly: GCA_029204205.1. Lineage (NCBI taxonomy): Eukaryota > Metazoa > Cnidaria > Anthozoa > Scleractinia > Caryophylliidae > Desmophyllum > Desmophyllum pertusum. Next base: position 2,580,928 of record MU825880.1, read on the forward strand.
TAAAGCCTCCCCGCCTCATATTATCAAACAGATGTACTAAGCGAGGATATACAAAATGGAAACTCTTAAGGAATTATTCACAGCTAAGACCTTCAACAAAGTCAGTTACGTAGCAGTTATTTGTTGGACCCTGTTCGGAGCAAGCCTGCTTGCCATTTTTGCAGATACGGAGAACAGTGAATCGAGGTTTGACTTCCGTTGTGATATCGATACAGTGAAAAGTGTAAGCAATGTGGACTTTGTCCGAGGAAAGTGTTTTCGAGCAATACGAGAAGCGATACAACAAATTCAGTATTCCTGTCCTATGCCTTC